>VCAZ01000146.1:835593-1015593 GCA_005784505.1 Bagarius yarrelli
ATAATTCGGCATTTCACTAGATAAAGAACAGCAACGTAAATGAGTACACATTAATTTTAAAAAACAGATCATTCTGTCACTATGTCAGTGTGTGTGTGTGTGTGTGTTGTTTAGATACAGTAAGAGAGCGATGACGGGGTTTACCAGTAAGTTTGTTTAAGAATGAGTGCTTTTTCCTCCAGCCACACTCTCCTGCTCTCACCACTCATCCCCTTTCCTGCATCAACTACAGCTGGCGGGAATTCTGGACACATACACACTGATAATACTAACCTATTAACACTAACAGTAGGGTGGGCAAATAGGGGCAGAGTCTAGGTTTATATCAGCACTGACATGTTTACTGTACATGCACGGTCCATTGCAGAGGAATAAAGACACTAAGCAGACCATGAATGCGACACAACACCATTTTTTCCACAAAGACCTGTGAAATATCTGTGATGTTACCTTGACCTGGTGGAGTTAGACACACTGCTTGACTGAGAGCTGCTAAAACACTCTGCTCAGCCAATCCAATCCTTAATTTCCCTGCCAGTGACCTGTCAACAAAAACCAAGTAAGCAGTCACATGACCAAAATTCTGTTTCTCCGTGTGAGTAACGATAAATTTCACAAAATAGTTAAAATCAATAAAAAGGGCTTTTTATACAACTACATTATTTTATGACATTTTTACTTTTATTTGTTTTCTTGATAAAGTAAATGAAATATGAACTTAGATTAACTTTACTATAACAACAAATTCCACTGTAATGTCTCATTTTACAGTCGTGTGGACAAACTATTATTATTATTATTATAAATTTTCCTCAATTAACATATTTTTACAAAATCCACTTAAATAACAAAATAGAATACGTAAATATGTAAACATAAAAAAAACCCTTATCTGTGTGGAAAGGATGAAGAACGAAAGTCAGGCTTATGCATCATGTAAATAAGTGGGCGTGGCTAAGTCACATTGCAGCGTGAGGCAGTCTAAGAAAGATGCCACCTATGAGTTCACCCCGCCCACTTATTTACATGCCACGGTATAGAAAGAATTTTTTTTTTAAATCTATATCGGTTGACAATTTATTCCACGTAAATAATATATACCGTCATACCACCCCGCCCTAAATCACAATACACACACACACAAACACAATACACACAGGGTTACCCGCTGTACCAAATATGCAACTTGGCATAATTACATACAAAATATGTTTAGGCTGTTCTGTATTTTATTGCGTAATTTTAAAGATGCTGCAAAAATGAAGTTTAAAAGCATCACTGACCGTACAATGAATCTGGCCTCGGAAAATCGACAAGCCACAAAAAGACCCTTGATTATATCGATTTTCTTATTCATTGCCTGCAAAAAAACAAAAGGATAGAAGTTAAATTCAAAGTAATTAGAAAACAAATATGAGCAGAATCAAAAGACACACTGGTTAAAAGTTTTTGGAAAACTGCTTTAAAGTCAATTAAGCAGAAAAGGGCAACAAAACACAAGCGCCAAAAAAAATGTGGTTTTTTTTTGATAATTCATACTTGTGTATTATAATGATAAAATGCTGCACTTCTTTGTACAATGCAAGGTTGCCAGGTCTAACTAATATATATCTGTTCTACCCCTCACCCCCAATCCTTCTCCTCACACCAGTTAAATAACTCCGCTTTTATCCGCCACTTCACTTACCGAGTTTCCGCTCATGTTGCCGATCTCTTTTAGTTTGCTGAAAACTCCCATTGCCGTCAGATTTGCAGGTGCAAACATCATTCTCTGATTGCCTCTGGAACTCTCAGCTACCAATCCCAGGTCACCTTTTTCCTGGGCCTCAGTCTTTATTTTGTCCAGCTGACGTCCTGTCCACAACGATAAACATGGAAATTAATTGGCATCAAAAGACATAAAAAAAGTGAAAGCCTAATTAACTGGTCAAATTTTATGTCTGCGCTCCTTTTGCTCACCTGTTGCCTGGGCAACAGCCTTCATCAGTACGGTTTCCCCCACACCGAGCTCCAACCCCTGGTAGGCAGGGCCAAGCTGATTCAGACACAGGTACACACAGCACAACAAATCATCTGCAATCAAACAAAAACACACATTCCACAAAATATATTACAAAATCCAGAGTTATTAAAAACAGCCTGACTCAATTTAGTCCGACAGGTGAATTTACATTAAGCGCTCGCTAAGAATTTCATCTATTAGGAAGTCTATTTAAGTTAGACTTTGGGAGTCATACTGAAAAGCGGAAAATATAAAAGTACAGATCGAAGCTGTTGTCAAGCCTCCTCTTTCCAAAAACAAACACATTTTACACCTGCCTTGTTTTGTTCCAGCTATTTTGTGTATTTGAACATAAAGCTGTTTTATCCAATCACAATGAGTTTTTTAGCAAAGTGCCCACGCCCAAATATATTACCAACCACACTTTCTTGTATTTTGGAAAATGTGCTAAACCGCTAACATCTCCAATTTACCAACAACAAATGATTGCAGGAGACCGGGCAAACTGGACTTAAATGGTTTTTGTGGTGGTGAAATTTACACTTAGTCCTGCAATTAAGGACGCTCCGATCAGTCCGAGCTTTTCAATCAATACTGCCAACCCATTTCATTGCGGTCAGCCAATATTACGTTTTATATAATTGTATATATGAAATATTAACCAATCATTCCAGCATACAGACACTCGTCAGACTCTCCAAACCGGTTTTAAAGCAGGTGGAAAACCTGGCCAACAGTAGCCACCTCTGCTGGCAGATGTTTATGGAGGCTGCAACAAACAGTGATTCTATTAATTTAGAGGAGTACACAAACTCGGTATCTACATATGCACATGCATTCATGATAGGACTATCTCCAAAACCATCAATACACACTCAAAACAAAAAGTGTGGTGCAGAGTCCAGGACAGGACAGCCCTTAAAACAGAAAGAGACAAACTTTCCCGGGCCATTAGAGAATCCAGCACTTTCAGGACATCAGACACATCTGGAGACAACTTCACCTCCTTTTGATAGTGATGCTGCCACCCAGGTTCACTAAACAAGTTCTATGCTCAGTTTGGGGTGCAAAAAATCTGGTGGCGAAGAAGACCAACGCTCCTCCCAACAACCAGGTGCTCCATCTAACCCTGGCTCATGTATGGAAAAATTCAAGCAGAGTTAATCAATGGAAGTCTGCTACACCGGACAACATCCCTGGCAGAGTGCTTAGGTATTGTGCAGAACATCTAGTAAATGTCTTCATGGACATTGTTAATATTTCACTAAAGAGCACGGTTGTTTCTCTGCCTCAAAACGACTACCACCTTTTTTGTGCTAAAAAATCGATAGTCTCCTGCCTCAATGACTACCATCCCATCGCACTAACACCCATTGTTATAAAGTGCTTTAAGAGGTTCATCATGATGCACATCACTGCCACCTTCACTGCACCTCTTAAAGTATCTTCTAAAACGCTCCACGGATGATGCTATTGCCACAACCATTTCTAAGGACAAACATGTACAAATGCTGTTCAAAGACTTTAGTCCAGCATTTAAAACAATTATCCCTCAGCGCCTGATCGAGAAGGTGAGCCTGCTGAGCAACATTACCTCCCTCTGCACCTGGATCCTGGACTTTCTGACTGGGAGACCTGTCAGTCTGGATGGGAAGAAGCATCTCCAGTATCACCACACTGAGCAATGGAGCCTTGCAGGGCTGTGCGCTCAGCCCACTGCTTCTCAGTCTGATGTTTCACGACCGTGTAGCAATGCACAGCTCAAATCACACTGTTAAGTTTGCAGATTACACGACATTGATCCGACCAGTCAGAATACAGAGAGAAGGTGCAACAGCTAACAGCCTGGTGTAGAGTCAACATCCTGTCTCTAAACATTGACAAGATAGTTCTTGACTTCGGAAGAAAACAGAGCGACCATTTCCGCTATAATTAACAGATTCTCTGTAGAGATTGTCAAGAGCACCAAATTCTGGTGAGAACATTTACACCACACACATCTATCTGCACAATATAGTCTGACCTCTGATTAGCGCCGTTTCATGTATATGTCTGGAGCATTGTTGGCATTGTCTATTTGCACTTTTTCGCACTGTTTGCGTCAGTTTGCACACTATTTGATCTTTTTTGGACAACTTACTCTAGTCCTGAGCACGGTGTTGTTTTGTGCAGCACCACTGTCCTGGAGAAACAGGGTATAATATCACTGTGTCCGGCGTCTGCTACAGCAGTTAAAATAACAAGAGAGGCTTTATAATTTAACTCCTGACTTTTTAGTACAGTTTAGTACAGTTTGTTCTGTTTTGTTTATTATAAAGAGTACAAGCCTGTCTTGTGTATTGTACTTACTGACTGCGCTCAACTTGTCTCAACAGTTTGCACTAGTTTACGATATTAATTTGTAGTCTGTGTTCAGTTTTTAGTCTTTCGTGGTCATATGTACTTTAGCTTTGTGTTCTCTGTAGCACCATGTTCCTGGAAGAAACGTTGCTTGCTTTTATCGTGTATTGCATCAGCCATTTATGGACTAAAGGACAAACTCTTTGAATTCAGTTGTCCTATAACTGTATTAGTCTATTTTAACAAATCCACAATTATACATACCTGGATTGAGTAGAATAACAGAGCGCAGAAGGTTGGAAAGAGTCTCAATGTTTCTTAACCTGAAGAAAATCAAAATGCTTGACAAGTTTACATCATTGTCTTTTTAAAAACACAAACATTTCTATGACAATTTCTCTTTACAAATAATAAAAACAGTGTATTTCAATTAAGTTCTATGATTGGACTGATGTTCAGTTCAAATCCCCCTCGCGGAAATTAAGGCCCAAGCCCTATTCTACTTTATTGAAGTGGTATCTGGCCCTTCCCCTTACCACGACACCTTCAACCTAATCAGAATCGAGACACGCCTACCCCTTCACATGAATGCGCAAAAAAGAGGGGCAGAAAAGGGTTTGGAGCTAATTTAACCTACAGTTATTGCCTACCTACAGTTATTATTATGGTCCATCTAACGTTAGATCTGCTGAACTGCAGAAAACACACCTGCCTGAGTCTTCCTCAATCTTCTCAAAGGTGCGAGCGACAGCCAGATATGGAACTCTTGAGAGAGAAGCAAAAAGGCATAAAAGTAAATAAGTGTGTGTGAGAGAGAGAAAATGCCCATAATAAATAAAAGAGCACCAAATGCATGAACCAGTAAGTGTAACTGAACAGGAAATAGCAGGTGTGTGTGTGTGTCACCTTTGGCCCTTCCTCCAGCACGCATCATTAATAGGATGATAATGAGCTTTGGAAGGATCATACTCTCTCTCGTTCGCAAGTTCCACATCCGTCTCACTGTTACATAGAAAGCATAAAGTATAATAAATAAATTATCATGACATATTATATATAAACGATAATCTGATAACAAGCAAAGGCTTTACTGCAAGAAGCGAAAAACAGCAGAATTCCAATTAAATATCACATCACACAGTTTTCAGTAGTATTATTTAATGTTCCCTTAAGTGCTTTAATCACATTTGCATGATACGTTTTGTGATCAGCTTTAAATACTACAGGTCATTGTGATATTTCCCGTTCTGATATTCTTTAGTCTTCCATTTGTACCCTTTCTTTTCTTTCGTCTCAGAAACAGAAGGAGTCACAGGTTTGTTGCTGTCCTTCTTCTGTACGTCTCGTTTCTCTTCTGATTTCTCCAGCTTCACTGCAGCTTTTCTAGGTGCTTCGGGCGATAAAACAAATGTGTCACATTAGAAAAAAAAGAAACTGCTGCTGATGCATAGAGATGTAAATATTTTATACATAACTCACCAAAAAAACTGTTGATGGCTTTTTTCTCAGCAGACCCCCCTCTTTTTTCTGCATCAACATCCTTCTTTATCACTCTCTCAGGACTGCATTTTTCCTTCTTTGTTACCTTTTTTAAGTCTTTATTTTCGTCATTTCCTTCTTCAGGTTCAGTTTCATTAGTCTGTGTTTTAGCCTTATTTTCTTCATTAGTAACACCGATGTTTTCTTTATCCTTTACTGTAAGTAGCTCTTCCTTCACTGTATTGATGTTTATTTGCTCCACCTCCATAGTCTCTTCATCATTTTCTATTTTCAATAAAAAGATAGATAGTAGGGGTAAAGATGTTAATCCTGGTACTCGCCAATACTGATAACGATACCTGCACTTTTCTAGGGATGTAGGATTTTTAGTATAGCATAATTTAATTGATGATTTTGAATGATTGGTGTGATTTTGTAAGAGAGCAAATCTGTGTAAACTATCAAAGTAACACAGATTATAATGATCGATAAATACAATAAAATAAAGATGTAAATGAAATAATCAGTGTTTGATGTTTTTTCTGTAGATTCAGATACAGAAATTAAATATTTAACTATAAAATCACACTGAATCGACTTCACTGAATAAATTACACACAATTCATCTTTGTTGATGTTATAAAAGTGAATGGGTTTTTTTGTGTCTGAATGATGTAAACTTGTTTTAAGTGTTTCCACAGTAACAGAACTTAAAACAATGAACAAATGATAAACTTTCACTCGATTATTAAACTTTATCATTAATCCATAAATCACATGTGTTCTGAACTGCAGTGCCGTCTAATATAATCACACTCCATATTCAACATGCTGGAATGAGACACTTACGGATACACACACTGACATGAATGAGACACTTACGGATACACACACTGACATGAATGAGACACTTACAGATACGCACACTGACATGAATGAGACACTTACGGATACACACACTGACATGAATGAGACACTTACGGATACACACACTGACATGAATGAGACACTTACAGATACACACACTGACATTACAGACACACTGACATGATACACCACTACAGATAGACTTACACACACATGACATGAATGAGACACTTACAGATACACACACTGACATGAATGAGACACTTACAGATACACACACATGATACACACACACACACTGACATGAATGAGACACTTACAGATACACACACACACTGACATGAATGAGACACTTACAGATACACACACACACTGACATGAATGAGACACTTACAGATACACACACTGACATGAATGAGACACTGACGGATACACACACTGACATGAATGAGACACTTACGGATACACACACTGACATGAATGAGACACTTACGGATACACACACTGACATGAATGAGACACTTACGGATACACACACTGACATGAATGAGACACTTACAGATACACACACTGACATGAATGAGACACTTACAGATACACACACTGACATGAATGAGGACACTTACACACATGACAGATACACACACACAACTGACATGAATGAGACACTTACAGATACGCACACTGACATGAATGAGACACTTACGGATACGCACACTGACATGAATGAGACACTTACAGATACACACACACTGACATGAATGAGACACTTACAGATACACACACTGACATGAATGAGACACTTACGGATACACACACTGACATGAATGAGACACTTACAGATACGCACACACACTGACATGAATGAGACACTTACAGATACACACACACACTGACATGAATGAGACACTTACCGGATACACACACTGACATGAATGAGACACTTACAGATACACACACTGACATGAATGAGACACTTACAGATACGCACACTGACATGAATGAGACACTTACAGATACGCACATTTTGTTGTCAATGTTTACAGTGCAGCTCTAGTTTACATGCATAAAATACACACCAACACCTGCAGTCAGACTCACCCGTTTTTTCAGGATTCCTTTCTATTTTTGCTCGTTTACTCCCCTGTCCGTTTTCAATCCCTTTATCCTCCTCTTCTTTTTCTTGTTCTTCATCACTCCTGCTATCCAATTTTCTCTTGGGAAACTGCTTACGGGCTGGAAAATAGAGAAAGAGGGAAAAAATTGTAAGGATAGAGAATAAAGAAGGTTAATGACGGAGAAAAAATGTAAATATAACCCATTAAAATAGAAGAAAATAAATACGCAAATGACAACGAAGAACGTGTAAACAAAAGGACTGATGCACATCACAGACACGGATGGATAAATACCGGTTTTGCGTTTTGGGATGCCGGAGGGTGAAGTGGAATTTGCAACAGGCTTTTCAGGGCTGCCCGATGATGTCAGGGTAACGGGTGACTCTGAGGAAAGTGGACTGGTCACGTCCTTGAAAAAAGCCACATCATACAAAAGAGCAGCAGAATTACACTTTACCCCACAATCTTCTAATTATATTTATAGTGAAACAATCAATTCCTGTACCTCCTCTGTGTCTGGTGCAACTGTCTGCTTTCCGTTCTGTTTGAGTTCTTCTTCTTTTACTATCTGCTGCTCTTCATCATCGCTCTCTATGAGTGCTCGACTAGGTTTGGTCCTTTTCACTGGTGAATCACATTCCTGATCAATATTCTCAGGTTTGAGGGAGTTTTTAACTAACCTGAAGTTTGAAAAAAGGAAATATAACAGAGAACACATGCGTAAACAGGAATGTCATTAAACTTCTTGTTCTGTTGTATTTCTATTTATTGTAACTTTCAGTGTGAACTGTGGGGCTGTGCAATCAACTCTAATTCAGTTTCAATTTCCAAGAATTAGGAAAAAAATAAATAAATCATGGTGAAATTATTGTCACATTTCTGTTTCATGACGATTCTCTCATTTCTCAATGCACTTTTGCTCACTGTCCATCTCAGAACTCGAGCGAAACAAGGATAAGGGAAGAAAAAGTACGATTATTAGAAGAGCTGCAGGATAAATCACTTCAGCATTGACAGCGTGCGCATCCGTCAGTGTCTCATTCATGTCAGTGTGTGTATCCGTCAGTGTCTCATTCATGTCAGTGTGTGTATCCGCAAGTGTCTCATTCTCATCATGTCATTGTGTGTGTGTATCCGTCAGTGTCTCATTCATGTCAGCGTGCGTATCCGTCAGTGTCTCATTCATGTCAGCGTGCGTATCCGTCAGTGTCTCATTCATGTCAGCGTGCGTATCCGTCAGTGTCTCATTCATGTCAGTGTGTGTGTATCCGCAAGTGTCTCATTCATGTCAGTGTGTGTATCCGCAAGTGTCTCATTCATGTCAGTGTGTGTATGTATCCGCAAGTGTCTCATTCATGTCAGTGTTGTGGTATCCGCAAGTGTCTCATTCATGTCAGCGTGTGTATCCGTAAGTGTCTCATTCATGTCAGTGTGTGTATCCGTAAGTGTCTCATTCATGTCAGTGTGTGTATCCGTAAGTGTCTCATTCATGTCAGTGTGTGTATCCGTAAGTGTCTCATTCATGTCAGTGTGTGTATCCGTAAGTGTCTCATTCATGTCAGTGTGTGTGCATATCCGCAGTGTCTCATTCATGTCATGTGTGTATCCGTAAGTGTCTCATTCATGTCAGTGTGTGTATCCGTAAGTGTCTCATTCATGTCAGTGTGTGTATCTGTAAGTGTCTCATTCATGTCAGTGTGTGTATCCGTAAGTGTCTCATTCATGTCAGTGTGTGTGTATCTGTAAGTGTCTCATTCATGTCAGTGTGGTGTAAGTATCTGTCAAGTGTCTCATTCATGTGTGTAGCAAGTGTGTGTATCTGTAAGTGTCTCATTCCAGCATGTCTCATTCCAGTGTATCTGTGTGTATCTGTAGAGTCATTCCAGCATGTTGAATATGGAGTGTGATTATATTAGACGGCACTGCAGTTCAGAACACATGTGATTTATGGATTAATGATAAAGTTTAATAATCGAGTGAAAGTTTATCATTTGTTCATTGTTTTAAGTTCTGTTACTGTGGAAACACTTAAAACAAGTTTACACGCAAAAACATTAATGGAGATTAACTGTGTTTAATTCAGTGAAGTCGATTCAGTAGGATTTTATAGTTAATTATTTAGTTTCTGTATCTGAATCGCCAAAAAAACATAAAACACTGTTTATTTCAGTTACATCTTCATTCTATTGTATTTATCGATCATTATAATGTGTGTGTTATATTTTACTCAGATTCACTCGCTTACAAATCATTTTAAAATAATGAATCCTTTTCCAATACAGCGATTCAAGTCATCTGGTAAAATTTATTTACATTGCAATTTATACAGCCATCACAGAAAAACCAAATATCGCAATGTCATGTTTTTCCTAATATCGTGCAGTCCTAATTAGGTAACTAGTTTTTTTTGTTTTTTTTTAATTGTGAAGAAAATGTATAAACTCCTCTCTCATAACTCAGTTATTGGCTAAATTATTAACATTATTAACTGAAATATTTGTGATTACGAGTCTCGGCCTAATCAATCAGCCCCACAGGACCACCAATCAATATGTCCAATAGAGATTTACAATAAAAATAATCAATATGAAAAGAAATGATACAGTATAGTTTATGTGGTTACTCACTCAGACTTCCCCTTGGGCGGGTCATCTTTCTCCTTAAACTTTTTCGGCTGAAAAAAAGAGCTGTGGAAAATATACTTTGGTTAAAATGCAAACAGCATCATTTATAGTCATTTTATAGTTATTTAGCTTGCTGGCCAATAGGGGTGGGCGCCTTCACCAAAATTCTAATCCAATTCTAACCCTAGTCATTTTATTTACAGTAAAGATATATTACACGATATGGTTATTTAAATATCTGCAAATGACATTATTTAAGGGCATTATTCAATAAATAAAAGTCAATACTTCAGCAATGAAAAAAGAACTTCGCCTTATTTCATTTTTAATTCTTTTATTTGTTCCTTGATAAATGAAGTAAATGAAATATGACCTTGGATTCACTTTACTATAACAACAAATTCCACTGTATGTCACATTTCACTGATGTGGACAAACATCTTTTAGAAATAAACAAACACCACTTAAATAAAAGTATAAATACATGTGAACACTTCAAAACTCCATTATTTTAGTTTTTTCCTTTCTCCGAGTTAACCACGCCCACACGGTCTATCTCTGCGGTAAGGATCTATATGGTCATACCGTCCGGTACTACTGGTCAATCCTATATGTTACTGGTGAAACCATGTTAAAAATCAGACATAATCTGTACATTAATCCAGAGAGAAGACTGAAGCTGGATTCTTATTCGGAGATTGTTCTTTCTTTTTAGTTTTAATTTTTTGTAGGTAAGATGTTTTTTCTCTGAAAAGGCACTTTATCAGTTCAGTTCCAACACACATGAAGTGTTAAACTGCAGGGATTTGCAATTGCACCAATGTCATTTCATCTGCTGTCATTTTGGTTCTAACAAATTGGATTTTTTCCCCATTAGAGCCAAGAACATGAGAGATGATCAGCAGCAGCATCTTTTTATTATTTATCATTCCTATCAGTGAACACAGTAGATATCTGAACTTGTGTAAGATAATTTCAAGGGTAGATAAGTTAGTGTGTTGTGGCTGGCTGGCGACTCATAATAAGAAGCAGAATAAATAAAATGCAGTCTTTCTTGGTTTAAGGTTTAAGAAATAAAAAAAAGCCTTTGCCTGGTGGCATGATAGAAGTGATAGAGAGGTGGGTAAAAAAAAAAAAAAAAGAGGGAAAAAAAAACAAAAAAAAAAGAGAAAAGCCACAAATGAGCGTGCGGTATGTACTGCTCTGAAAAAAATTAAGTGAACACTGCAGGTTTATTTTTGCCAGATGTTTAACTAAAAAAAATTTTATTGTATTCTATAAAATACTAATAATACTTCTTCCAGATTCCAAATGAACATACGGTTATTTGGTTGTTTATTCGCAGAAAATTACAACTGGTCAAAAATTAATTTTTTCCAGACCTCAAATAATGTAAATACTTTAACTAACATTTAAAATTAATTTTTATAAGCAGAACCATGTAAAAATTAAACATATTGGGGTTTTCATTTACCTGTTTTTTTCTGCAGTTTTCACTCATTACTCACACACACACACACACACACACACACACACACACACACACACACACACACAGTTTCACAGGTTTTAAAGGGAGTCCCAGAATAAACTGCATGTTTGAACCGTCTTAACTAAAATTTTACACCAGTGATGTTTTGTTTTACACGACGATAACGAACAGAAGATAACGAACAGAAGATAACGAACAGAAGATAACGAAGAGAACGAAAAAGATATAACGAATCCAACTGTTCATTTTTTCCTGAATGAAAATTTGTTCTAGTTTTTAATGTAGCAGAAAAAAAGTTTTTAACGTAATTACTTTCTTATGTCAAAACTTTTTGAGGACATAACATTACATCACACACTAGCAAAAAAAGGCACAATCCTCCAGCTATGGCGTCTACCATAGTTTACCCTATAAGTTAACAAGATTACCCAGAATTCAACATGACATGGTGCCAGTTTCAAAGTCTTCTCAAAGTTCTCTTTCAAAAAGTCTGTACTGCCCGACCGTAAACAAGTTTAATATGGTACGCGCTGCCATTTTGATATGGACGACTGGCATATGATCTCAGAGCAGCCCAAAATTAAATGTCGATCATAATTAAAGTTGCAGTGGAACATTTTGGAAAATGCTAACTGTAGCCTGATAGCACCTCACGGTCCAAATCCACACCTTCTGAACGCATAAACGCAAACAGACTAGACGACCAGAGACAACATTACTACAGTACATCAGGTGTCATTCACCAGTGAGAAAACTTTATATTACATTTATTAACAGCACAAAATCATTACAGATATCAATAAAATCTATCAGACATTTAAAGGCTGTAAGTCAGTGTTACCGCTCGGCGCGGCGCTGGTCTGGAGGTGGGGAATAAACTCTTTCCCGCACTGAGACAAGCTAGTTATCTTCAGGGTACAGAACTCTCCTCATCATCTACAACTTTTCCAGAAAAAATCCACCTTAAACACGTATTTATAAGTTTGCCCAAGACTCCTCCGTCAGCCATTGTGGCCGTAAAAATTCTCATTCAACTGTACAGACGAGTTTTGGTAGTCGAACTGGTCTGTAACAGTTTTACTCTGATCGACCAATCAGAGGACAGAAAAAATGCTAACGTCATCATAAACGCCAGCTAGCTGGATTGAAAAATCTGATTGGTTAAAGAAACAGCGTTTAATAATATTACCCAATGATCAATCTGCCACTGCTGATATAGTGTACGTTCCTTGGGCAGCACTACTAATTCTGAGGGGCAGATTAGATTAACATGGCAGCACATAGAAACTGAAATCTGATTGGACAAAAAAAAATCTAACATCCACATCCAGGAATCAGCGCAACGACTGCACAACACTGACTGACATTAAATGAAATCACACCATGTCTGAAAGAAAAACTGAAACCATGATGTTATCTAGTCAGCGATTATTAGTGATTAATTGATTAATCAGCTAAGCGAACGGTTTAAATAATCGATTTCGCCTTTTGTAACTGATAAATAAAACATGGAAACACTTCAGTTCCTATCAATGTAATTTAATGAGCTGCAGTTATTTTCCTGATGAATCAGTTTGCTCTCATCAATTCAACTTTTGCAATTAGTTAGAACATCCGGGTGTAAATACAGCTAACAAATAAGCCAAGGGCAAAACTTCAGCTTTTATAAGTGTTAGTAACATTACTGTTATTTATATAGATGTATTTCTTTACTTTCACACTGAATTTCATTTCATTGATTTGTTGGTTTATTGTACCTGACACTGTATTTTATGTGCGATACTGTTCAGATGTTTGCTTTACATCATTCTAAATAACTGTACAGTGACTGAACTTGTGTCTTCCGACCTTTCATAACATCTGTATGTGCACTGATTCAGTCTACAGCGCCACACCGGCTGAACCCGCTCTATTGCAGGCGCTTACAGTAGATTAAACTTTCACCAAACAACAATTCCACAACAAAAATGTGTGAATTTTTTTATTGTTGATAAGGTTAACTAATCCTTTAGGCCTAGCGTCTTTCAGACCCTTTGAATCTAATCTAATCTAATCTAATCTAAAATAGACAGGGAGAGAATAGTCTAAGTAAAAGCTTATTCTCAATCATTTTGGAGCAATAGTGTGGGTATTGGAACAGAACCAGCAGGGCTAACTTGGGACAAACATGATCTTAACCACTGCGCCATCACCCCCCACCACCACCACCACCACCACCACCACCACAACAACTACCACCACCAAAAAAAATCTAGCCGTGTGCAGCAGAATCCTCACTGTTAGATCTCATCCATCTTTAAAAAATCCCAATCCCTAAAAGTCTTATTTTATTATAGAAAACATTAAACCAGGGCAGCATGGTGGTTTAGTGTTTAGCCCTGAAGGTTCCAGGTTCGATTCCCCTGCAGAGGTCTTGCTGTGTGGAGTTTGTATTTTCTCCCTGTGTGCTTGTGTGGGTTTACGCGGGTTCTCCAGCTTCCTTCTACAGTTTAAACACGTGTATGTTAGATTGATTGTTGATCCTAATAGGAGTGTGTGTGTCCCTGTGATGGACAGGTGACGTGTCCAGGGTGTCCCTCTCCTGTCTGTCACCCTGTCAGAGACAGCTGGGATAGACTCCAGCAGATCCCTGTGACCCGGAATTAGGGAATAAGCGGGTATAGAAGATGAATGAATGAAATTCAATCTTTCCTAAGGTTTGATTTTATAATATTAAAAATGTGTCTCTCCACACAGATCATCTCACAGCTTCATACTACATCATTAATGTCCACACCCTGTCTCTAATAAACAGGGGCAGTAAAATAACATTCTATGCAATGTATTAAAAACACTGCTATTTTCTAGCAGTCTGAGAATTTTATCTGCTCATTTTAAAGCGGTTTGATTCTTTCAGTGGTGTTTTTTAGTTTAGTTAATCCTGATGTTAGGGTTACGTTGAATAAATGTTCTTCACAAACCTTTGGTTAGTTTTGAGTGTAAACAGGGACGATGTAAATGTTTAATACCTGCTTAATACTGTTTTACTGGTATTTTAATTATATAGCTGGATAGTCAGTAATTTTTATAATATTTATTGTTTCAGGAAGCAGAAATAAACATAAGTTAAACTTAAGTTAAACTTAACTTTAGCGCTAATAATGAGGTTTAAACTAAAGCACACGTTCAAAATTAATAAAAAATAAATATTTATAAACACTTACGATATACTGCGCTGCATGTTTAATAGCAGGTGAAAAGAATTTTAGCCGTTTAGCTTTTTTGTCATCAGCGGAAGTAACTGAACATGCGCGCTCAAAGACCAACAAATCGGCGCCAAAGTGACGTCATACGCGTCTGCGAGCGTTTTACATTGAAGCGAATGGAACGCCGCCTGGTGGCCTGGGGAGAAAAGCCGCATTCATATTATCTACACAACTGCCATAAATAATCCCAATGTTTTGTGAGATATTGTTTTCAGCATTACCTACCAAACCTGGTCCAAATGAGAACCAGCACATGGGGCTTAAAATCTGGTCCATCTGGTCCGATCCTACAGGAAGATTTTGTGACACAGATTGCTAATAAATGATTTGCTGCAAACAGGACAGTGTCACCACAGACTGGGTGTCAGTGCACTGCTTAAAGATCACCCGAACCCGGGTGGAGGGAGTGGACAGGACCCGGGTGGAGGGAGTGGACAGGACCCAGGTGGAGGGAGTGGACAGGACCCGGGTGGAGGGAGTGGACAGGACCCAGGTGGAGGGAGTGGACAGGACCCGGGTGGAGGGAGTGGACAGGACCCAGGTGGAGGGAGTGGACAGGACGCAGGTGGAGGGAGTGGACGGTTTTAAATATCTGGAGGTTCACACATTGAAACTGTGGAACTAGACATTGGAACTGTGATGGCCCCGTCACATTAACACCCTGGTCAGATGGGCTAGGCAGCTGTTTTACCATCTTAGATGCTCGAAGACTGTAAACTGCCCCTCCTGCTGTGCGAGCAGAAAAGCACGTCTGTTTCTTAAAGGCAAAACACCGACAATCATAAACACACTGTAAACTTTGGTTTAGTGAATGTACAATTTGATTTGAGTTGTTCCCTTGTTACTAAATGACATGATTTAACTATCTAATCAAAATTAATTTCAATGTAATATGTTTTTATCATGTTTGTGATCATTGATGCTCAATTATTAATGGTGTATTTTGTTATTTATTGCAAAGTTAAGTAGGAATATTTTCGATTCAGTTTAATTCAATGTTATTGTATAGCGCCTTTTACAATGGTCAGTGTCACAAAGCAGCTGTACGCAATCAGAGAAATTATACAATGCAAACGAATTAGAAATTAGTTTGTCCCTGATGAGCAAGCCGGGGGTGACGGGGGTGAGACGAAATAGGAAGAAACCTTGATGAGGAACCAGACTCAACAGAGAACCCATCCTCATTTGGGTGATAAACAGATACCAGGAATTATGTAGTTACACTGTGTGTGTGTGTGTGTGTAAGCAGCTGTAGTCACAAGTCCTCAGAAAACAGCTGGAATGTCTTCATGACAGAGTGGAACGTCCTCAGTCACCCTGGTGATGTGATCATCAACTGGAGGCAGATCACAGGGAAGGGTCTGACAGGTCCGGAGTGGAGATGGGGTCTGGATCACTGGCAGCTCAGTAGTGGTATTTTAATGCCAAATAGTTGATTAGTAAAGACTGTTGCTCTAAAAATATTTGTTTTTTATTCAGGGTGTGATCTATCACAGGTTTTTCTCTGGTAGTCCATCATGTGTCCCAAAACGGTCCATCCTGGAAGCTGAGGAGAAATTTCGAAGAGAACCTGTCATCGACATAAAGTGTTACAGGGATTATATAGAAGAAAAATGTACAAATATGACATCCTGAAATTATTTACAATTAATCACTTTTTACTACTGTTTTGTTTAAATCAGTGAGCACGGGCATTTCGACAGGAGGATAAAATAACTCTTAAAGGAGATTGGACAGCACCAGGATCACCAATAGGTGTCATTAATTAATAATTCTATTAAAATGTGTTGATCTCACTTAACTTTCTCTTCTCTGAAAGTTAAATGGCCTTAAAAGTTAAAAAAAATGGTAAATTGTTATGCAATTTTTTAGCAGTCTGAAGATGAAGTGGTGTTTTTAGTTTATTTAATCCTGATGTTAGGGTTACGTTGAATAAATGTTCTTCACAAACCTTTGGTTAGTTTTGAGTGTAAACAGGGACGATGTAAATGTTTAATACCTGCTTAATACTGTTTTACTGGTATTTTAATTATATAGCTGGATAGTCAGTTTCATTTTTATAATATTTATTGTTTCAGGAAGCAGAAATAAACTTAAGTGGTTGTACAAATATAATAGATAATTAATGCATTATAAAGACTGACACTAACTCTGAGTTTAGCGCTAATAATGAGGTTTAAACTAAACCACACGTTCAAAATTAATAAAAATAAATATTGGTTTGTGTTTGTCTTTAAAAGTCTTGAAGTTGTATAAAAACAACAGATATCTGATCAATGGCCCATATCATTTCACTGTATTTTTGGTTATTATATGAATGTAACTTTGAATATAAATTCACAAACACATGTACATCAAACTATCTGTTTATATGGAAACCTACAGTTAGGTTACAGTTCATATCATTGACTGGTAATTCTAAATTGCCCAGAGGAGTGAGTGTGTGTGGTGTGTGTGTGTGTGTGTGGTTGTCAGAATGTGGCTCTTATGAGTGCTTTTAAAAGAGAAATTAAATTTATCATAAAAATAATCACCACAGTAAATCAGAAAAATTAATAAATAAAAACAAATAAATAAATAATACAGAAGAAATAATACAGATCTCATTCAGTAAAAACAGAATGAAGCATATATGTTTTAAGTCTGAATATAAATATGGCTACTGATTTAACACATCTGATCTTTTCGCAAATGTGGTTCCAACAAGCAGATTCTCCTTGTTTAGAGTGAATTCTGGATATGTCTAACTAACTTGATCTTAACGATTTAAGTGATCTGTTTGGTGTATATTTAGTGAGCTTATCTGAATTTTCTGTTTTAGGTGGTGGTGGTGGGGGTGGCGAGACACTTATCCACAAGACGAGACAAGATGCAAGACAAGATTTTTAGACTCAATCATAAAATATAGGAAAAATTTGTCTTTTATTTAACTGAAAAACACAAAATGCATTTTCAAACCACTTTTCTTTTTGTACTTGTAAAATTAAACTTCTATTTTAATGAATTATATGCATTATTTTCAGATTCAGGTCTGTTTCATATGTGGTAATAAATGGGATATAAATCGGATACGTGCTTGATAGCATGTGCAGTGTAAACAGACAGATCAGGTTTTCATCTGTCAGTGTGAGGCGAACATCACTAAATAAGCGACGATGGCGCCTATGGACACCAACACCGATATATATAACTTTACGTTATATATATACTTTAAATGAACAACAACGATATTTCTGAAATAACCATTTTTCCATGTATAGTGTAAATGCAGATATGGTTAATTATGTTCACTCTAACAAATGTCATTAACAGTCCATAGTTAAAGGTGCGCTGCACGCACACACACACAGACACATGGCTCTCTTTCTCTCAGCTGTTTTTAAATTAAGAAAGCGTTGTTTTGCCAACGTTTAAATATGACGCAAAAGTAACATAATAAATTCTCAATATTAATAAATTCATTTTCATCCATTGGGTCCATTAATTATCTTAGTTCCTCACGAGATCCTCACATCCCTAGTTCTATGCCGTTGTTTAATTCATAAAAAGTACTTTAAAACGGTAAAAACGGTACTTTAAAATCAATCCTAAATGTAACTGGCAGCCAGTTTAAAGACCTGAGGACCAGTGTAATTAGTTGGCTTTTCTGGTTTTAGTCAGCATCCTGGTGTCAGTGTTCTGTATTATAATAGTCCAGTCTACGAGTAATAAAACAGGCGTAAACAAAAATGTACAGGTCCTGACTGGAAACAAAACCCAAAACTCTAGCAATGTTTTTGAGTTGATAGTTTTCTGAATTAGTTATTGCTTTAACATGACTACTGAAACTAAAGTCTGACTCCAGAATAAAACCAAGATTCCTGACTTTTTTAGTTGTTTGACCCCTAGAACCAAGGTATGCGTTCACCTTGAGAACTTTGCCTTTGTTTTCAAATGCAAAGAAATTTTAAGCACACACAACTGGTAATTGTATCGATGCATTGCATAATTTGATTCCTTCTCAATATTTGACTCAGTAGGAGCATATACAGATTAAAACAAAAGTGATGCAAGAAGTGAGCCTTGTGGGTCTCCACATGTCATGGACGTCCACTTAGACTTAATGTCTCCTATACTCACATAAAAACCTCTCCCTTCTAAGTAAAAACTAAACTATTTGAGGACCTTCCCAGAAAGCCCGAACCAGTTTTTCTAGTCTCTCTAGAAGTGTGTCATGATCGACAGTGTCAAACGCAGCACTGAGATCTACCAGCAGTAAGATTTTGCCAAAATCAGAATTCAAGTGAATATCATTTATCTTTATGTCTATAGTTGCTAAATATGGTTGGTTTGACAACTACAGTTTTTAGAAAAGTCCTGGAAAGAAATGAGATGTTTGCCACTACTAAGACCTCTGCTTCTGGACAGTAAACACACTTTAGAACAAAGATGTGAGGATTTTGTCAAGATAACAGGTTAGGTATTTAAGGTTCTGAACTATTTTTGTTTTCAAAATTTTGCTATCATTTTGCTATCATGCATTAACCTCTGCAGTGGTGGCTGAAATGGTTAAGGTGCTGAGTTGTTGATTTAAAGACCAGGAAGACTTGGGTTCAAGCCCCGCCACTGGTGGGTCCTCAAGCAAGACCCTTAACCCTTCCTGCTCCAGGGGTGCTGTATCATAGCTGACCCTGTGCTTTGACCCCCAACTTACTAAGGATGGGATATGCAAAAAACCTAATTTCACTCTGCTGTAAAAAGTATATTTGACAAATGAATGCTTTTTTTTTACATTTAAGGATGTGTTAATTGCCTTTATCATATTATTGAGCTTCTCAGAAAAGAAGGAAGCAATTTTTTTTGCGGATGTGTTGTTTACATTGCTGTTTATAAGGTTTAAGAAGAAAGTCTGTCTACCTTTGCCAAGTTCCACATTAAATGCATGAAGGCTGTCTTTATAGATGCTATAGTAAATTTCAAGTTTATTTATGTTTCAGTTTAACGTTGTTGCCTCCCATTTCTGTTAATTCAGTTGATAAAGCATCGAATGTCAGCATTTGATGCATTATTTTATATAACTTTCTTACTGTGTAAACATTATTAAATCTATGCTTATTTTGTATTATAAAATATACAGCTTGTAAATTATTTTAACTGTGGTAAATTTCTGCATCATTTTTCTTATCAGTCTGATGAACCCTGTTGTAAACAAAGAAATGTTTCATTTTGTATTGGGGCTGTTAATTCTGAAAAAATAAGTCAAAGTTTTTTAAATTTCAGTAAAATAAAAACTAAGACTTGTAAATCACATAAGACAATACTTTACACTATATGTGTGTGTGTGTGTGTGTGTGTGCATATATGCATATATATATATATATATATATATATATATATATATATACTATATATATATATATATATATATATATATATATATATATATGAAATTTATATATATATATATGAAATTTTCTGACTTTCTTATGGTGTATAGAAGTATTGTAATAAACGTCTGCCTAATGCAAATAACTGTTGTTTAAACTTCATGTCTAAATGTCTTCCTTAGACTCGGTTAGGAGTGATGTGAGATCACGAATAAAAGATCCACAGGAAATTTCGGACAGATAGCTAATTCAAATGTTCTTTAAAATTCAATGCAATCAATAAGCCATTATTTATTATATTATTATTATTTAAATATGATATATGTCGAGCTTTGAGTTAATCACTATTCTACTCATCTATATGCAGTCACTGTTTGATTATTGTTACTAAGGAAAATTGGATTGGAAAAAAAATTGTTTTTTGTTTTCTCCTTAATTGTGTGACCATTCATTTATTTATTCCTACATTTATTTATCTTCTATACCCGTTTATTCCCTAATTCAGGGTCACAGGGATCTGCTGGAGTCTATCCCAGCCGTCTCTGAAAGGGTAAAAGACCGGAGGGGGACACCCTGGACAGGTCAAATGTGTGACCAATTTTTCTTAAAAGATTTGAAACTGACCGATGGCAATGGACAGGGTGGACATTTACATTTTAGACTTTAGACTTACAATAGAGTTTCCTAGACTTACTAGATCGATTATTTATTGGTTGACTTACTTATTGGTATTTATCTGATCTATTAAACGATCTGAGGAAGAAGTTAAGATACAGGACATTAAAGAGACCCTGTCATTAGCAAGTGTTGCTATGTAACCAGGAGCACTTTATAATTATAAACATCAATGTAATTTATTCATTAATTACATGTTTATTGTAATGAAATTTATTTTAGTCGTTAATTGTTTGTTTACGGAGCGCAGAACCGACAGCACCGACGCGTTCAGCTCCACACCTGCCGTTTCTCACAACAGTTTGCGGTAGCACAAAAAAAAAAAAAAAACACCGCGCATGCGCGTACGTTGCCGTGGTAGCCTCTAACCATGTGACGAAAGCGCGTCCAGTTGCGCTCGGCGTTGGTTTGGCGCTGTTCGTCCCGCTTTGCGTGTCTCGCTCTTGCGATGGCAGACGGCGAGCGCTCACCGTTACTATCGGATCTGGGCGATGGAGCTGCCGGTAGTGGAATTAGCGGCGTTTCTCCAGGACCAAGTCCATTTCCGCAGCCCAACAAACCGCAAAGTGAGTGTTGATGAGCAGCCGAGTTCCGAGCCGATCTGCCTCTAGCGGTGCTGTGACGGACAGGCCCGGACTTAGAGTCGCGGCAGGAATCGTAGACATGTTATCGGATTCAATTCAGACATTTCAGTGTTTATTTTTATGTTATGTGAAATTAATCACTGCTGGGTGTGTGTTCGCAGCCGCGGCGCAGCAGAGCCGGAAGTTTATTTGTTAATAATACCGGCTGATCGGATCATTCTGTCGGATTCTGTGTATAAATCTTTCTTTCTTCTTTTAAATTAATAGTTTTAAACCAGATCGCTTCAGTCACCAAAACACATTCTGTCTGTGTGTCTGTGTGTGTGTTAGAACACGTGACGATAAAACCTCTCATTGATTGTGATTTCAGATTGTAAGCGCTTTGAAATGGAACTACTTCCGCATCCGGTGTTCAGTGATTTGATGACTGACTGACTGACATCGACTGACGATTAAAAAGAAAAGCAATAATTTTATCCAGTCAGTCAGCAGAACCAACAATCCCACTTTCCCCAGTTAAACATGGCGGGGTTGGTTGTGAGCCAAAGCTCAATTCGAGATTTTAATTAAAACAGCTTAGATTTTCGTTTGTCAATATGTTAATCAATTAAACAGTTAAAAGTATTAATAGGATAAGTTTTCTGTTCTTTTCCTCGTTTAGTCTCAAATAAATTACTGAAAATTTCGTTTACATTCATTGAATTAACAATGCGTTATTTAGTTTATTGCTGTTATTAATTATGTTACGAAATATGTTATGTATAGAAGTGCTGTGAGTCTCATCATCCAACAGCTTAATACTGGTACCATAGTTCACAATTCAGTATAGGAACAACAAAAAACTGTTGAATGAGTAGCTTTGGGATTTTTTTTCTCTAAATGTCGAGCGCAGGTATTTAAGAAAGGTGGGTTTTCAAACGTCTCTTGAAGACGGCCAGTGACTCTGCTGTTCTGACATTGATGGGAAGTTTATTCCACCATCTCAGTGCCAGAACAGAGAAAAGTATTGAGGCAGACCTACCTTGTGTCCTAGGGGATGATGGAACAAGTTGAGCGGTACTTGTGGATCTGAGGGACGTGGTGTGGTGCTATGCGAGGAGTGATGAGTGCTTGTAGGTAGGAGGGTGCTGCTCTGTTTTTGTAGACAAGCATCAGTGTTTTAAATCTGATGCGTGCAACTACTGGGAGCCAATGGAGGAAGCAGTAGGTTGAAAACAACATGTGCAGCTGCATTCTGAATCATCTACAGAGGATGAATTCCACTCAGAGGTAGAGACCTTCCAGGAGTGAGTTGCAGTAGTCTAGGTTAGAAATTACAAGAGACTGAACAAGCAAGCGAGTGGCTTGAGTATTAAAGAATGGTTGAATCCTCCTGATTTTATATACCTGCAGGATCATGTTATGTTGGCCACATGTAAGGACAAGTGATAATTGATTGTCCATAGTTACCCCAAGGTTGCGAGCACTGGTCGAAGAGGAGATCAGCGAATTGTCCAGAATGATTGCAAGATCCTGGCATGGGGATGAGTCTGGTTTATTTAATGCAGTATTCACAACTTTTTCTTTTGTCTCACACTTCTGTGCGAATGCACTCTCACCAAACTACGGCAAGCCCTGAGGGGAAAAAAGCATTTACCCACTCACACAGAATGAGCACTGACCCAATATTACCACGTTCAGACTCAATCAACAGCTTTGTCTGTTACATAAGCACTGACTGATACACGTACGGATGCTGGAGAATTTATTTAATTTAAACAAAAATGGAAATCAAATCAACATCAAATTTAAAATCGTCTTAGGGGTTCCTCATAATTGTTATAATCATTTGACATTTTCATTTTACAAAACAGCATTTTTAAGATGGGTGGTGATGATGTCATACAGAAATTTCGACTATAAACAAAAAGCATAGAAACTCAATTTCTGGTTAAAATGTAAAGATGTAAACATGTGTTTACACAGCAGAAGAATTAGGAAAAATTGTAGATTAAGAATCGATTTTGAAATCGAATCGGGACTCCCAGAATCAGATCGGATCATAACCAATTTGTTTCTGTCACTAAAAGTTTCTTTAATAAACTAGTAAATTGATCAGAGATTTGAATATGTTAATGTTACATGTTAATTTTAAAGGATGGAGATCAGGTTTGATGTGTGGTTTAAGAAGCCTCATCCTACTTCCAGATGCTGCTCTTTGTCGATTTCCTTTAGGATCTCCAGATGTCCCAAAACAAAAATGCCTCTTGTATATTTTTTTTGTGTTTTCATGGTGTCCATAGAATGTCGGTTTATTTCTAAGTGAAATAAGAGCTAGAGTCTGTCCTCTACTTCTTAGAGTCAGTCCTCTTTAACTGCTTGGGGACCATATTATAAATGGAAAATGATCAGTCGACCATGTGCTGCAATGGTCCAGCAGTTCTTAGTTTTTGCTGCTGTTAGGAAGTAGAACTTTTCTCTTTGGGAGTAACTCTAACCCTGTGAGTTCTTTGGAAACCTTCAGAAAGCATAAGAAAGTAGTGACGATCTCAATCTACTAATTCAACAAATTAATATGGTAAAGTTGTCGGCGTTGTTATTCTTATTGATAATGAACGAATTCCTTATTAGGAGTTTAATGTACTATAACTATTTGTAACAGAAACACAAGTTGAACCAAATGTGTAGCGTAAATGAAGCTTGATCTCACATGATAAATTGGACTAAACACAATAACCTTGGTATAAATATAAATTCAAATTTTCATCATTTTAATTCTAACAATCGTTTTTCTGAAGCTGCCTTGTAAAAAAGTCCTTTCCTAAATGTGGCATACTAATAAAACTGTCATTTATCTATGACACATTATATTTGCCTTTTTTTTTGCATAACTGTAAATTTAAAGCCTCATCGTTCTGCCCCTCAGGTTTCCCACCCTTTCCAAGCCCATCTCAGCCTTCTGTGCTTTTTGGGGAGGATCCTCCACCTTACTCCCCGCTGACATCACCCGAGAGTGGCAGTGCCCCTGTTATCAGCTGCCGTGTGTGTCAGTCTCTTATCAGCGTTGAGGGAAAGATCCACCAGCATGTGGTCAAATGTGGTGTGTGCAATGAAGCGACAGTAAGTACATAAAAATGCATAAACGCGTGTGTCTGTGCAGTTACATGGTTTTCGTGAGCTGCTGATGGCTGCCAGGAGGAACTAGGTGTTTGGTTGGGCTAACATCAGTATTTGCTTGTTTGTTTATTTTCTTGATGGTTTACTTGTAAACTGTTACCTGATATGCAATATTTTATGCACTTACTTAGTATTAGGTTCATTGCTGTTTTTATTTTATGATACAAGAACGTTCGGGTAGAAGTCTGAGGTTCTGCTGCTACCTAACTGAAGGCCTATTGCTTTTTCTTTCTCATAGCCCATAAAGAATGCTCCAGCTGGGAAGAAGTATGTGCGCTGTCCCTGTAACTGTCTGCTTATCTGCAAGGTCACATCCCAGCGCATCGCGTGTCCACGTCCATACTGGTGAGACTAAAACTACATTTCAGACAAAAGTTAATTTGTATTGTATGAAATTTCTCATTTAACTGAATCTCTACCCAGTCATGTAGCCGCATTGTATTTAACGAATGCAAATGCCTGTGAGTCCAAAACTGTTTTTCTTGTGTGTTTTGGTCAACGTAAACATCTCTCACTAGTGCAGCATCAAGTCTAATCACATTTTTATTTTCTACAAATTTTCTTTATTTTCCTACAAATATTAGCATATTATATTAAGATGGTGAAAATCTGTAACTGGGCATTATATAGAAATGTTTTAGTACATTGACTTTTAGAAAAATGACGTGGGATCAGATATTCTATTTTTTGTTAAATAAAATGTGAATAACTGAAGTTTAAATAAATGTATGTTTAATATGACTGGGCGGTGATTAATGCAGTTTTTTTGTGTTTGTGTTGCAGTAAAAGGATCATTAATTTGGGACCTGTTCATCCTGGACCATCTAGTCCAGACCCACAGCCTACTGGAGCCCGTGTGTCATGTGGCCACTGTAGCAACACCTTTTTGGTACTAAACACATTAACAGAATCATAATCATGTATTTTATTAACCACTGTAGCAACACCATTATAACAACCTGTATAACCTGTATAATATTAGATACCTGTTTTCCATATAATCTATGGAAGTAACTAGGGATGCGTGATATTTATTAGACAAATGATGTACGATAAACTACACTTGCTATGAATCAGTCTGATTTAACTAAAATTTATCCGCTTTATGACTGAAAGTGACTGCAGCCAATGTCGCCATATTGGGTGGGTTCTCATCCAGCGTTGCCAGATTGGGTGTGTTCTTTTAGAATTCTGTTAAACTCTCTGTTACTAGATATAATAGAGCTGTTTAATTCGGTTTAATAGACATGATGATTATAATTTCTGTCCTATTTATTTAGCCTATTTTTACTGAGTTCAATTATACACACAAGCAATCATTTTTTAAAATTGATTTATTCAAAAATACAACAATATAGTAAAAACAAGTTTGGAGGTAAAAGTACTACAACCTGTTTATAGAGTGTTTATTAAGCCTCTCAGTAAAAAAGGGTAGAAGAAAAAACAAATGCACAGCCGATGTCATGACTGCCTGCCAAGTATGCCTGTCAGGTGTTCTAGCAGGATCCGCGCATGAGTTACATAAAGTGAAACGTACTTCAAACGGTGTTTCTGGTACCTACAAACAGCTTAAAAAATGCTTAAAATCGTTTAAATTTCTACTCGCCAACAAATCCATGTAATCACATGCAGCAGCAAAACCACATTAAAATGGCGTCACTTAACTTTGAAACAGCCAATCAGGGGCATAGTCAATAGGGAATTTTATTTAATTGAATCATTTAATTTATAAAAACCTAGCTTTTCATACATTTAACTATGTTTAAAGCTATTCAAATAAGCATGATTTTTTTCCCTCACCTCATGTTTGCTTCACACACAGGAATATGATCACATAATTATATAATAGATACATTTATTTAAAAATACAATGCAAATATGTTAATTTAAATACAGTGGTACTTTGCCCTACGGATGTCCTAATTAACTGAGTTTGCTTTGAGTTGCAAGCTGAAGACACTTAACCGCTAGTTAGCGTAGCGAACTCCACAGTAAAAGCCGTAACATCCACCCAGCATCCCGTGTCTCACTCGATAGCTAGTCAGACATGCGCGTTAGCAAGTGGAGTCGCCTGATCTCCAAGGTAAACGCTGCACATTATACTTAATCCTCAAATGGAAATTAGACATTAATGGCTGCGTGTTGAGTTTTTTTTGATGGGACAGCAAATTGACACTGTTACACAATGTCTGTACATTCACTATTTTACACTGCAGCAGAGTTTCATTGCTTTGGTGTTTTCACATAAAAATATATAATAAATATTTACAAGAAATATAAGGGGTGTACTTACTTCTGTGACATACTGTAATAAAACCAGTTTATTCCAGTACATCCTATTGTATTGTTTAGTATACAATATTTGTTATTTATAAGTTTACTTTTTTTTAAAAAAAAACATGTAACAAAACAAGTTGCAGTGTTTTTGGGGGACCTGGAACGGATTAATGGCATTTCAAGTCATTTCAATGGAAAAAATTGATTTGACATGCAAGTAATTTGAGTTACGAGCTCCGTCACGGAACGAATTAAACTCGTAAATCAACGCACCCCTGTATTATATAAAGTAACAGTGTTTATAGTTTAATATACTGGTAAGTATTAATTCCGACATTTCGTACAGTTAAAAAAAATTGTATTACCTGATTTATAGAATTGTAAACCCATTAAATTGAAGTACTTTAATACAAACAACAACGCTCATACTGCTGAATGGCAGACAAAATACATCTTTTCACTAATGTTGTAGTTCAGATACAGTGAAATCCATTTACTTCATGTGCAGAAATCCGTTCTTATGTTACAATTACATAATTTTATACACTGCTTATGCTGCACCCTTATCTTTTTTTCTATGATGAGAGGGCAAAACCCTCGTTAGTATTCCTGTTATTTAAGCTGCCAATATCAATCCAGTTTAATATAATTTCATTATTTATTATTAGTAAAATTGTCATCCCTATAATTTTCTGTGTGGTTTTATAGCTGGTCATTTTATTTTGACATTATTTATCATCACGGTTGTGTTCATTAATAACAGTTGTTCTTTTCCTCACTTTGCAGTGGACAGAGTTTACTGATAGGACACTGGCCCGATGTCCCCACTGCAGAAAAGTGTAAGTGTCCAGTTATTTTATATGATTTATATAATCCGTTAGAAAATGGGCATTGCAGCTGTACAGATATCCAGACATGGATTTTAATTTCTCTCTGATGGACAAACCACTTGCACAAAACACCACTGAAACGCCTCAGTTTAAAGACAGACTCCTGTTTAAACCCTCCGGATTTCAAAGTTTCTTTGAAGGAGAAGCTGTTAACAAAAGTCTAGAAGTTAAAAACAGTAACAATAAGTATTAAAGTTTGCTCGGTGCCAGTAAATAGACTTTACCTTTTAAATTCCACCGCAATTGTTGATCATTAGCTCGGTGGTTAAGGTGGTGGACTGGTGATTGTTTCAGTTCCCAGTAACACCAAGCTACTTTTGGGGCTCTTGAGCTAGACCCTTAAGCCCCAACTGCTCAGCTGTACAAATGTGGTGTACTGGTTGTGTCGGTACTGGTTGGTATAACTGGTTACCTGTAGATTTAAATAGATCTTTGACTTTGTGTAAGTGGAAAAATTGCGAATGGTTACTTGTGTTATTTAAAAACAAAAAAGTTCAGGGAACAAACACAGTTGTAAACAGAGTACCGCCCCCTGCTCTTTCACTCTTCTGAGCAAATGACTTAGGTTGGATTAAAAAGCTTGTTTGATTGTTTTTGTGTGTTTGTTTTTACACTACTGCACATTTGGATGGAAATTACCTTTAGTTTATAACGACTTAACACTGTATCTCCTGCCGCAGTTCTTCAATTGGTCAGACATACCCACGGAGACGGAGTCTACTGTGTTTTCTACTCTGCTTGCTGTTCAGCATTTTAGCTGCTGGACTTATCGTAAGTGTAAATCGGCTCTTCTTTTCTTTCTTTCTCTTTACTGAAATAACCTAATCTCTATAAGTATTTTCCTCTTTTTTGCAGGGGGGTACGTGGTCTAAGGCACAAGTGTATGGAGGGATCTATGCAGCGTGGGTGGCCATGCTGCTACTGGTTTTGGTGACTCTGGCCAGAGCACTTTATTGGACCTGCCTACGGGTCAGCCAGCCCTTGCAAAATTTTACATAAAATAAGAGTGACTGGTCGGGGGGGGGGAGGTGTTGTTTGCAAGAATGATAGTACAGGGAGTGTTAAGTGATAGTCAAACCGGTGGTAAGTAGACTGAGGAAACAATAGAAAGAATGAAAAAGTAAGCCATGAATGCTAAATAAGATGGGTAATAGAATCCAGACTGCTGAGATGGAGGGAAGACCAGAGTGAAAGAGTGGACGCTTTAAAATAGTTATTTGTTTTAAGTAAATATTTATTGAGCTGATTATTGAATCCAGTGGTTTTACCAATGACTGTGTGCGACTCTACTGATACCATTCCAATGGCTCTGAATAGTTTTATCTCACATGTAACACATACTCATATGAAAGACTCTGACGCTTTATAACCAACGGAGGAGTCGAGCAGATTGTTGAGCATAAAACGACACTAACGATCTAACAGACAAATGATTTCACACAACCAACTGACTGCATAACTGGAGAATTTGCCCCAAGAGAGCAACAAAAGTGTGAGGTAGAGTGTAGTTTTGGTGAATTTAGGTGTATGTTGCTATAATGTTCAGTCAAATGTTAGAATAAGTGCATTTGTGTATGATGTCAATATCGGTGCATCAAAAGACCTGAGAACGAGACTGAGAACAGAATGCAGTCTGTGATGACCCTTTCACACACAACTCCATTCTCAGTACACACATACCTACTGCGTCTCTGTGATTTATACATAGCTATAACTCTGTATTGTAAAATTTATTTAGTTGGTATTATTTAAAAATTGTCAGACGTTATCACTTACAAAGTTTAATAAATCAAATAATTAGGATTTCAGAGGAAAAGTCTCCCACGGTGCTTTTTAATTTGTATTTAGATGCTTGCCAGTCATCGGAGGTATGAGGAAAAAACCTAACAGCATGATCTGGTCAGTGGGCATGATTGTCATACTGCTTAAAAAAAATCTAAAGAATGGCACAAATGAGCAAAACAAATCCCGTCACTAACATATCAAACGGCACGACGACAACAAACTGGTTTAGTTTTATTCTTTTACAGAGTCTCGCTTTCCCATATTTTTTCTGTAAATGTTTTTTTTTCTGTATATTTGGTTGATTATTTGTTATTATTATTTTATTGACTGCAGCATTGCACTGACAGGCTTTAACTGCTCTTTTTCTGTAAAACACTAAAGCGCTTTTCATATCACTGTTCATGTACTAACCATGAAAAGCAGCCTTGCAATACACACATTCTGCCTGAAGGGGGCGACAGACTTAAAAGGTCAGGCGTTTTCCATCTGACTGAAGCTGTTTAATTCACCGTTTGTAAAAATCATTAATTAAAATATGATTAATCTATAAAATGTGGCAATCACATGTATGTTTTTTATTTAACTGCTGTATGTTAAAGCTCAGTTTGGAAAATTAGACACCACCTTTTATTTTTTTTAAAATGTTTTGCTGCTGTTGCTTGGTCTTGATTCAGTGCATCAATAGTGCCTGAATATGTCGAAAAATATTTCTCCCCCTTTTTATTCCTCGCTGGTTTTTACCCACAATTTTGGTAGATTTGCAGGATCTCTGTATTATATAGACAGTTGTAAATTGTTGCTCATAATCTATTGTCTTCATGTCTTATCCTTCTATAAATACTGATTCCAGTTTTATTAATCATTGAGACGTTTGAGTTTGTTTGCAAATGAGACGTTTGTTATAAGGGATAAAGACAATATAAAAATTAGAAACTTGTTATTTTAGTCGCTGTGCATTTCTTTATTTATTTTTAAAATGTTAAGGAAGCATTTTTGGTCCTCAAACACACTCACGTCTGTGTCTCTGGTTTCATGTGGATGTATTTTTCTAAAAACAAAAAGCTTTCGGAAACCAGAAATCCCTTTGGAGATAACAGAAAAGAAAGGATAAAAGAGAAGACTCATCAATTAATGAATTAATTAATAGATAGAAGGAAAGGGTTAAAGAGAAAGAATGCAGCTCTCAGATGCTTCATTTTCACCCTGTTATAATTAAATATTAAAATATTAAACTTTAGCATGTTTACTGTCCTCCAACACACACATACAACCCTTGTCTACTTGTGTACAGGTTTTACATCCTGACTTAAACTCTTGAAACAGGTGTTTTTCCCGCTTACTGTTCGGGATTAACGACCCCTGTATAAACACATGGCATCTTTATCCTCTTCAGTAGTAAAAGGATTCAGCATGACCTTGTGCTCATAAGGAAAACTTGTTTGTTCTCAGCATGAAGAGGAATTAGCGGAGAGGCTTTGGGAGAGGAGGATTTAGCAGATTTGCTAAAGGATAGGAGATGAAGAACTAATCAGATTTAGAACAGTGTGAAAACAGTGAACTGATCTGACTGACCGGATTCCTGTGTATTGATGCAGTTCAAATGTTTAAAATGTTATTATAGCAGGTATGTTTTAACCATGATCCGTGTGTGTGTGTGTGTGTGTGTGTACACATACATGCGTGTGACTGTCACACCATCACTAAAAGCATGCATTCGACTGAATGAGTGGTATGCATTATTAATATCTGTCTAGAGATGTATTTGTTTTTACACTAGAATTAAAAGCCTCTGGTGTCACATCGCACTGTAGAAGGAGAGAAATCGGATCTCAGACCTTTTTTATAACAGGAAGTTAAGAAAGACAGAAAGCTCCTTTTTTTATTTACAGGATGTTCGATTACTCTTTAGGAATTGTTTGAGTAGAATAAATATTATTGGTAGGCGTCCCATTTATTTCACTTAAGTTTTATATCTATATCTATATAAATATATTTATATCACTTCAACTAAATGAATAAATAATTTTTCAGTATTTATTTACTTCCATATCATTTTGCTTTCCAGTCAAATCCACTGATGTTTAATGTTTGTAACATTCCAACCTATTGAAATAATATAATTAATTAAAATCACACAAATAAATCTGTTTTACTTTTTCTGATTAAATCTTTAGATTTAGATTTATTTTTATGTTTTTATTACAAAGTTTATGTTGTAGAAGTGTCATCATAACAAATGTTTGATATGAACACATTTTAAAACTGAAGCAAGTGGGAAATTACACAACGTGTCAGCTTTAAAGTTCCAATAATCGGTTTAATTGTTTAAATAAAAAATAGAAAAATAAACAACTATTTTTTTTTACTTGTCTGTCTGTTTTAATGTGAAATAACTTTCTAATAACATACAATAGCATGTTATTCAGCAGAAATAACGTCTACATTACCGCTAATCAAACCGCATAAAATGATATGAACAAGAACGATGAATATTTTGATCCGTTGATAAAAATAAAATTAATTAATAAAATTAATTTTAGGTCTGTAAATTAATCTCAGTCAGCATTCACTTAGTAAAAATTCATTATTAAAATAAACTATCTGAAGTAAGCAAATTTAAAAATATTTCTACAGAACCTTTTACAGAAAAGATGTGTGTGTGTGTGTGCCTATGTTGTTGTGGTGTGTGTGTGTGTGTGTGTGTGTGTGAGAGAGAGTGAGAGAGAGAGAGAGCAGTGAGAGGTGACAGATATCCTTTCCTTTGCCTCTCCATCAGTTGTTATCTTGTTGAGGACTTTTGGAGTTCCACACTTTAAAAAGTCGTTTTTTGCATTACATTTTATTAACATTGTTAATAAATACTTCAACCTTAATTTTTCTAATAAATGGACAGCGTCCTGGATTTCCAATCAAGTGAGTATTGTTATAATTGTTCTGATTTACTAAATTGTAAAAACAAGGATTATAATTGAAATGTTACACATTTTTATTAAAAATGGCTTATTTACATATTTTCAATTTGTAACAAACTACTAGAATGGCTGGTTTCGCAGGCAGTTTTATAGGCAATAAACATTGAAAAAGTTACCCCACCAATTCTTTTTTGTTTCTTTTCCAGTTTAACGAGCAGAATGTTTTTCAGTAATTGTTTACAGACTCTGATGTTAAAAAAAAAAGTACAGGGGAAAAAATTAAATCCTTATTTAGGATAAGAGAATATATCATTTGTTGATTATATGTAAATAAGTTTTAAAAAACGTATAGTATTTATAATGTATAAAGTAATATTTATCACAATAATCTGTTTTTACCTCGATTGTGTATACATGTAGTTGGTTCCTTTGGTTTATTTTGTCTGCACCAAAAAAAAGAAAAATGATCATTTCTTTCCTGGTCCATTTAGTGTTCACACATATTTTTGACAGCAAACCCAAAGATACCGAACTTAAAGGCACAGTGATGCGTTCACAACCTGTTTGGTTGGTTTTTGTGGTGTATATTTTGTGACAGAACATACCATCTAAGAAAAGTGTGAACACATCCTTAAAGTGGGTGCCAATTAAAATTATATTAGTACAACTTGGAGTGTTTACACTTAGAAAAACAAGATTTAATGTCACAAGGTGTGACGCAAATGCAATTTTAATCATTCATTCATTCATCTTCTATAGCCGCTTATTCCCTAATTCGGGGTCACAGGGATCTGCTGGAGTCTATCCCAGCCGTCTCTGAAAGGGTGAAAGGGCAGGAGGGGGACACCCTGGACAGGTCACCAGTCCATCACAAAGACACACACACTCACACACTTACACTCACTCTTATTGGGGCAATTTAGAACCACCAATCAACCTAAGATACATGTTTTTGAACTGTGGGAGGAAACCGGCGAACCCGGAGTAAACACACACAAGCACAGGGAGAACATGCAAAATCCACACAGAAAGACCCCTGCAGGGGAATCCATTATAAAAACAAAAACATTACAAAAACTACCATCAGGTTGTAAACGCATCACTACGCCTTTAGATATGGTATCTTTAGGTTTGCTTTTGAATATTAAAGTATAAACACTAAACAGACAAAGAACAAATGTATCATGTTCCTTTTTTGGTCTGGACCTAATAAACAAACTAAACTACAAGTGTGAACACGCCCTAAACTGTTGATTTAAATAGATGATTTTTAAAGTTAATGTAAAGCAGACTATAAAATAAAGGTGTAAGATTTAACCAAAATATGTTTTAATATTTGAAGTATGTTTTTTAATCATTTTGTAGATGCTCTGTAGCTGCAGTACAAATATGCGACCTTTCATTTCACCATATTGGAGTCAGGGTAAGTGTTGAGCTGTGTGACCGGTTTGTTGATTGTTGGGACAGAGTAAAGATTCCTTGCATTTATTTTTCACCTTTTTTATACAAGATTCTGATGTAAAAATAAACAGTAGTAAAGAATATGAAGCAGAAATATGTGCAAATGTGTTGAAGCAATAATCTAAAAAAACTATTAAAAAATTATAAAAATATGTTATATTTAATATTTAGCTATTAAATTACTTGCATCGAGTAAACTCTGGTCTATAAATATTAAAATGTTACATACAATGCGAATAACTGTGACTTTATGTTACTATTTTCATTTATGTTATAATAATCACCATCATTACGCAAGTCCTGACTTACAGGTATGAACTTCGTGTTCTTTCACTGTTGTTGCCCATCCAGTTAAAGTTTTTTAAATGATAAACCAGATGAACGAGTCTGGCTTTTTTTCCCCATGCCATTTATCAGGTGTATAAATCCACAGTATTTTGGTTAAACACCCATTTGATCAACTTTTTTTTTTGCAACTAGCTGTATGTAGCTGTCTAGTATCACCAACCAGGCAACCATCAGAAATTATTAGAAAAGAGAAAATGTTTTGTGACCAGAACTTTATCTGATGCTCTTGACCTGTATCTTCTGTACCAGTGTGTGTATAAGTTTTACACCATTTGCCTTATTTTATTCACTGTTATTAATGGTAAATGTCAAAGACTTGGGGAACAATTCAATTCAATTCAATTCAATTCAATGCAATGCAATTCAATTCAATTCAATGCAATTCAATTCAATTCAATTCAATTCAATGCAATGCAATGTGTACCGTTTTTTACAATGGTCATTGTCACAAAGCAGCTTTACACATTTCCTAGGAATCATCCTAAGAAAATCCAGCTACCAGTATCAACCCCAATATAATTTTTTGTACCATTAGCTTCATTTTATTTGCTGCCATTTATGACTGAGTGAACAATTTAAAGGCAGGGCTGGAGTTGTTATTTACCAGTATCAGTTATCTCCAGCTACCAGTTTTAACCCCAATAACATTCCTTTTATTTAAACTCCCACCTGTTGAAAGGTATTATGTTAATTGCAGTCATATCTGCCTTTAAAGCAATGGTATCATTTACAAACAGTGTAGAAAACTGAAGCTTTTACACTAACTTAATACTTTATAGCAGTCATATCCCAAAATACCAAAGCTGACAACTGCTTTAATTAAATTTAAAAAAACCTACCATGAAACCAAAACTGCTGATTTCCATTCAGTTCATTTTTACATGTAAAGCATTTCTTTAGCATATACATTTTAAATGATATATTTGTAGCAAAAAAAAAAAGCTAAACTAAGCAAACACAACAATAATACATTTTAAGCAACTGAAAAGACTAAATTTAAAATGAATAAATTGGAATTAATAAAGAAAAGTGTGCACAGGAAAACAGTGGAAGTGACAGGATTCATTTATTCATCATTTAGCAGATGCACTTATCCAAAAATTAAAGATACAAAAGTTAAGGTCAGGATTTTCGGATAATTTTTTAGCTAATAATGGACCGGAAATGATTAGTATCTGCTAGCTTCTAAAAACAATTACAGCCATTAGCATAGTAAAAGTCATCATGGCACACCGGCAGTATCGAGATGTATGCCAAGGTAAATAACAATTAATCTGACCAAACTTATTGCACAAACCCAACACCTCTGTTTAAAATTCACTGTCTCATTATTAGTAATTCTTCAAATGTTTTGGCTTCTTTACAGCAGTGTTGTTTCCTGATTGGGCATATAAACCAGGCTGGTCTCCAGGTTCTCGGCAAGTCCAGCTGTGGCATTTCCTGTTGGAGTTACTAGGACAGGGTGAGGATGAAATTATTACATGGGGTGATGAATGGGGGGAGTTTGTTATTCAAGATCCCGAGCGACTGGCCAAGCTGTGGGGGGAGAGGAAGGGAAAGCTACATATGAATTACGACAAACTTAGCAGAGCACTCAGGTACGTACACACACACACACACACAGACACACACACATAATATAACCTGTACATATCATAAATATATAAGTGTTAAACGTTTACTGTTGATGACATTCATATGTGTATATACAAATTTTATTGTTGACAGATATTACTACAGTAAACGAATTCTTCATAAGACTAAAGGAAAACGATTCACATATAAATTTAACTTCAGTAATCCTAGTCTGGCTGTGTGCCAACAGGTGTGTGTCACACAAAAAACATACATATAGCATAATGAACATAGCCAAAGAATAGAGATTAATCTATCTTTCTGTCTTTCAGTTGGAAAACTGTCTCCCATTCTCTCGTTTCTCTTTTGAAGGATCACAATACAGCTCACATGTAAACAGAGGTATTAATAAACACATAGCTTTAAATGATATACAGTATTATGTATACAAAACAAAGTCTCAGCACAACAAATTATACGGAGTACTGTCTCTGTATGTTTTATTAAATACATTTTCTTTTAACTAAAGTATCGTCACTCACACCTATGTATATGTCTATTAACAGTTCAGTCATCAGTGGTACACCCTCTGCTGTTCCCCACCTGCTTTCCAATGTCTCTTCCATTTTCTCAGGCCGATCGAAATCAGCGACAGTTTCCTAATCTTTCCTTCCAGCCCACTTCAGCAGCACATGTATCAGATTTCTTATATCTGCCTCTAAATAACTCCTTCCCGCACCTTGGTTAAACTTTACCCAACAAGTAGTACAGACTAACAGAACTGAGTCAGATGATTTTCAGTGAACGACAGATGACAAAGTTGTGAGGGAAAAAAAACAGATCAAGGACTGAAGTTTTGAAAACACAACAGTTTCCAGGGAGTCAGTGTTTTTTCAGCAGAGTGTTTAAAGCAATAACAAACACACTGTTTATTCTTGATTGGATGCTATTTGTTTTTTATTCAACTCATTGTTTGTGTAATTAATTAAAAAAATGTAGTCTAAGTACTGTAGTAAACTGTAGTTTTTCACCATATCTCAACTTCATATTAATACCCATGTTTTTGAAATAAGAAGTTCAGCCAGCGGATATCAGTGGGATCATTAGGTGACCAAATAATTTTGTCTATACAGTGCAACTGATTTATTCCATAGGCTTTTGTGATAGCATGAGACACATTTAAAGTGATTTTATATTTGTATTACAAATATACCGCATTTACAAACATTAAGGTAAAAATTTGTCATTTCTTGAAGACTCTATTTTTTTCCTTCTGCCACTTTGTAATGTTTGTTTAGGAAATTTAATTTCTGTTAGATATTCCACAGTCCACTCTAAATGGTATTCCTAGAACGCTGAAATGGGAACAGCTGAAATAGGAACAGCGAAAAAAACAAAGACCATGTTAAAGTCTTTCATGTTGGGACACGCAGTGCATAGTGCCATATACCCTTGCTAAACAAATCCAAACCTCCACTGGCAGTAATATCCACACATAAACTGTCAGGGCTTCTTATTGAATGAGTTTTTATGGTCAGGTAGCTCCATGCAAGGCTGACATCAGCAAGTAAAACACCAAGCATTAGATGGACAGATGTAATTTATGATGCTACTAAACACTTGGAGCAAATCACGCTTCTCTGTTAGGCAGTCTGATTGGCGAGTCTGGGTTTGGCCAATGCCAGAAGTACATTATTTGCCTGAATGCAACTCTTATTTTAGGGTTGGGCTACGCCTGATATTTTAAGTAACTGGAAATGTTCAGAGTACCAATGATTTTTAGGTGATCCATGACCTACAATAGATTGTGAACCCGCCCTTTTTGTCAATTTCTGACCTCACAAAAGCTTTATTGTATAAATGAGCAAAAATGACTATCAAACTCCCCAACAAACTACTCATTTTTAAATGTGGATCAGAAAGTTCAAAAGATTAGTACAAAGGAAGTAAGGGTGGCTTTGAAGAGGATGAAAAGAGAAAAGGCGGTTGGACCTGATGAGATACCGGTGGAGGTGTGGACGTAGAGAGGCAGCAGTGGAACTTGTTACTAGATTGTTTAACAGAATTACAGTGAATGAGAAGATGCCTGAGGAATAGATGAAAAGTGTATGTCCAGAACACGGGTAATGTGCAGAGTTACAACAACTACTAAGGCATAAAGCTGATGAGTCATACAACGAAGGTATGGTAGTAGTTGATTGTGAGCAGCAGTATAGCTTTATGCCCAGAAAGAGCACTACAGATGCAATATTTGCTCTTAGAATTCTGATAGAGACGTACAGAGATGGTTGTAGGGAGCTGCATTGTGTTTTTTTAGACCCGGAGAAAGCATATGACAGGGTACCAAGAGAAGTGCTGTGGTATTGTATGAGGAAGTCAGGAATAGCAAAGAAGTATGTCAGGTTGGTGCAGGATATGTATGAGAGGAGCAGGACAGTGGTGAGGTGTGCAGTAGGTCAGAAAGAGGAGGTCAAAGTGGACGTGGGACTGCATCAGGGATCAGCTCTGAGCTCCTTCTTGTTTGCTGTGGTGATGGATCGGTTAATAGACAAAGTCAGGAATGGAATAAAAGTCAGTAGTATGAACAAGTTAATCAGGTAGATGGCTCATGTTTGATATTTTGGGGAAAAAGTCAGGAAAGTCAGATTGAGATGGTTGGGACATGTACAGAGATGGGATAGTGGATATATTGGTAGGAGGATGTTAGAAATGAAGCTACGAGGCAGAAGGCAAAAAGGAAAACCAAAGAGGAGGTATATGGATGCGATAAACAAGAAAATGATGTTAGTGGTTATGTGTGTGTGTAGAGAATGTAGAGAATAGGGTTAGGTGGAAACAGATGTAATATTTACATAAGGGAATAACTATAATATATTTTTAAAAATCACTAACTTACAACTGAATATACTGGACATACCCCGAACAAGTTCCTTAGTCACAATAGAGTTGACACAATCACAATCACACAGCAAAATGCTAAATAAAGCTCAGACATAAAGTTTAGCTAGCAAATCTCCCAAATTGTATTTTATAAGGCTTGGAAAAATACAAAATAGGGACTAATACACTGGCAGCTAAACAAAAAGGTATTGTCAGAACATTTGGATAAACAAAAATTTTTTTGGATTTTTCAAATTTGTAGATAAAAATCTTCAGGTAAGATTAATGGAGTCGAGAGGTCTGTTTAGAGGTAGCACGATTTCCAGCACACTTTTTTCTGTAATGAATCGGGCTGTTCCTTCCTTATAGTGCACTGAGTGGGGCAGGTGCAGGCCTAGCTTACTGTACACAACAAACAGAGAGAGATATTGTTCTTAAAATATATGCTACATACAACATACAGAATGGCTAATGACTTGAGTAATAAACACAAATTCTGGCAATATTATAATCTTATATAAGTTGAAGTGAATTTTAAAAAGAGAAATTTAGTAAACATTTGATATATATTGTAATATAATTTTACACAGGCAAAGAGAAATGGGGACAACCAATCCTATACTTTAGCACTCGGTCAGGCTTTTGTTTATTTATTTTATGTCACTATATAGAATTACTGAATATGTATAATCTTACCAGTTTGGAGTTCGCAAATCAACAAATCTTTCTTTTACATCCAGCACAAGATCAGAAGCCTGAGTTTCGGGCAGATTTACTCGAACCTGCAGGAGAGTTAAAGATGTTGAAACTAATAGAAAAAACTGTTAGTTGCAAATAAATTCAAATAAATATTAAATTTCAAGGCTTTAATCAACGTTGAAAAATACCATTGTTACTACATGTTAGCGTTAGGATGTTAACGGTTGGGAGTTTTCTACTTTAGATAAACAATGTATACCAGCATGCTCTCACAGCACATGGATGATGGATTGGTTTGGCTAATGCCCAGAAATAAGTCCTCAGTACCCACACTCTGCTTCAGAATAATCTCATACCTACAGTACATACAAATACTCTCATAAGAAACATTTTAAAGCCCATGATTATATACATTTTTTTTGTTTAAAACCACAATAAACAAACAGCTGCTATAAAAATGCTAAACTTTTATGAAAATTGTGGTGTCCACAAACCACCCTGAGGACAACTTTAATATTTCTGTGAACTTTTTAAACTTTTTTTATTCTTTAAAACTATATCCAAAAGCAGTTTCAACTAGTTTCTAAAGTTCTATATATAGACATTGGATTTTTTTTTGGAAAACAGTGTAAAGAGCAGGCAGTCGTGTCTCATAATGATGTCAATGATCTAAACAGAAGCACTTACTCAGGCTGAGGACGTGAATCACAGAGATCCTCCAAATGTGCTCCTTCATACATTTCCTCCATATCCCAGATGTCTTTGCTGTTCTTCTCACATTCACTATGAGCTTTTTATTGTAAAATGTACACGTGTAAAAAAAAAAAAATTCCTACATAATCAATGTTTTAAGTGTTTCCAGATTGCCCTTGCAGATTATCTAAATCTGGATATAATTAATAAAAAAGTAAATGTAAAACTACTTAAATACAATTTTAATCTATGTTACTGTTGTCATAAGTTAAATTTAGATCTTCACTGATCTGAGGCCACTTACTCTCATTAATAGATTTGTGTGTAGAGCTTACCTGCATTCTTGTCCTGCCTAGAAGCAGAAGAAAATGCACCAATGTGCCCAGGACCCATTTTTGCAATATAATTCACATTCTACAAAGATAAAAAAAATTATTATGGATATTACTAATTTAAACAAAACACATTAAAAAATACATCTGGAATGGGAGGTTTTATGGTCTGGTCTGCAGATACAGACTATAACATAGCATGAAATGCATTAAAATAATTTAAACCATGGGTATTAAGTGTAATGTACTGAGACGAATGTAGTGCTTTAGAATGCACTTTCTACACTCTGCATTATTTTTCCAGTAATTTATACTGTAGTTGTTGATAGAGACACTCAGACAGGTTATCTAATTTGCTCTTTAAACTCTCCATGAGAATGACATGGCAGCCCAATTCACACTGTCTACCATCACCTGTGCTGTGCTCACAACCATTGCATTACATTTAAGTCTAAACCAGAACCACTAACATTTACCTTTTTATTTATACAGCTGAGCAGAGGGGATTATAGGGGCTTCGGAAACAAGACTCGGTTTTATCAATGCATTAAATCACAGGAACTTGTGAGTATAAAAATGGCAGCAGGTGATCTGGTCACATTTTGATAGTATTTTTAAAACTAGTTGCAAATACACAAAGGATTTAAAGCCCAACTAAAGAATAATTAGTGGCATGTGTTGGCAAACACCATCACAAAAAATACTGGCCATCATAAACAAATTTCAATTCAGTTTAATTCAACTTTAATTTGTTTTGCACTTTTAATAGTGGACATTGTCTTAAAGCAGCTTTACACAGATAATACAGTGAGAATAAAGGTTTGTTCGTCATAAGTGTAAGTTTATATTTACTGATTAAGCTGGAGGCGACTGTGATGAGGAAAAACACCCTGAGATGAAATAGGAAGAAATCTAAAGAGAAACCAGACTCAAGAGGGAACCCGTCCTCATCTAGGGGGGACACCCAGTCTGTTTATCACAGTTAAACTATGTTGAGCTGTGCAGTGATGCAGATCAAACAAATAACATTATAGAACGCCCAAAATCTGTGTTTTATTCATTTTCTTCACATTAACAACAGATAAATTACGATGTTATTTTTTCTGTCTACTCGATATTCGCACGACATATAAAATACAGAGGCTGAAAACACCGTACATACAAATATAAGTTTTTATCTTTTTATAGGAAATATAAATCAACTATATATTAACTAAAACACGTGATTTCTGTGCTGTGAGAACCAGACTGGTTTTGGGTGTCTAAAATCATCACCTGTCGGAACTAACGGGTCTTATTTCTTTTTTTACTGTAAATTATTATTATTATTTTTCTAATTTGTGATTGAACAAGGTAAATGTAAAATCATCACATGACGTCACTTCGGCATTAGAAACATGGCTAATTGTCTGTATTCTGAACAAGATGGACTGTAAAATTGAAGGTTATATGTCCTTGAGTTTACCTTGTCTTCCGCGTCGCTTTCTTCATCATCTGGAAGCGAAAGCAGGTCGGAAAGCGCCTGTAATGTTTGAAGAGATGACAACTCTGCCATTTTATTTCTATTCCCTTTAAGTTATGTGATGTTATGGAACGTACAGATCTAAGACTCCTGTAGAATTGTTTACAGTTTCCATGGAGACTGTCGCCCGGGGCGGTAAGACTCCCAACACGCGTCTGTAGCATTTTCCTGTTACAACCCAAAGTTATTTTTTGTAATTTGCTTATTTTTTTCCTATTGTATTTTTTAACAGTAACAGGTTATTTAATAAATTAGTATAAAAGTAAGCAGTTAGAGGGTAGGGGGAGACTCCAGTCCTGGAGCAGGGCAAATCTACGACCCAGGCAGTTTTACGCCTCTGAGTGAAATGCCACTAGAAATGAGAAAGCAACACATAACTATGAATTATTGTATATCTGTAAAAGAACATAAGGGTATTACTCGAGTAAATTTGTGTTTATGAGTTGAAAGTATACCCACAACAACATCGAAAGCATAGGATAGACAGGAAAGAGATGGCCTGAATAATAGGGGTAGTTCAGTGAAATTACACTCAAAGTATAGCATACCCCGTGACCCTGATTAGGAATAAATAGGTATAGACAATAGATGGATGGGTGGATGGATTTGGCTTTGGGTGGATTGATGGATGGGTGGATGGGACAGCCACATAGGAACAGATGTATATGTTTCAAATACAAGGTATTGAAAAGAGAATTTCAGATCCTTCAATCGTATTTACAGCTGAATTTATAGCAATATACCTGGCTCTACAGTGAGAAAAGTGAATATAATATGTAATGTAATCATTTACTCTGACTCCTTAGCAACTCTAAAGAGTCTAAAATATGCCATTATTACTGTGGACATATAATAGATAGATAAACTATTTAAAAAAAAAGCTACAAATAATTGTATCCAAATGTTTTTTTTTTAACAATGGTGGTTACGTAGTTATATTATATTAATAAAATGGTTTTCATTAAAATAAAAGCCTTTTTTCACGTATGCAAACTTATGGGACACCCTATATTGAGTATTAAATTGTTCATTAAATTACAGTAAAAGAAATACTACATGTGATTTCAAAATCTGTTGTCAAGAAAACAAGGTATGAACGATAGCTATTAAAATATATAAAACGTGAAGGTTATATTATTAAGTATCTAACAGTTAATATGTTCGAGTTAAATGTCTATAATTTTTTTATTTTAGTCAGTTAGTGTAGTTCTTCCTCATTGCTGTTCCACGCTCCAGTACAGTCGGTGACGGTAATGCGACTAAAACCGCCAATAAACATAAGAAAAAGAAGAAGAAGCAGAAGACGCAGACGCAGAAGCAGCCGCAGCCGCCGAAGAAGAGATTTCCGTTTCCTCCCGCTCTCCGGTTACACTTTTAAGACGTGCTTCTTGTTTTGCGCTTAAACCGATCCAGTAAAATTTCAGGAAAATATAGTTTTAATACTTTGGCAAATTTCGTTGAATTACGTATGTTACTTGTTTTTAAATAAAATTTTGAGCAAAGCTAGTCTTAATGACACTATAGTTCGTATTGAAACGGATTGTGTTCGGAAACTAGCTAGCCTCGCAATTTTTGCCGCATTTAGGCGCTATGGCGGGTAACCAACAGCAGCAAGCCGTGAGCAAACCTCCGTCAGGGAAACACGGCAATGTTTTACCTTTATGGGGCAACGAGAAGACAATGAACCTGAATCCTATGATTCTTACTAATGTTTTATCATCGCCATATTTCAAGGTTCAGTTATATGAACTGAAGACCTACCATGAGGTCGTGGACGAAATCTACTTCAAGGTAACGTTACATGTAGCTAATGCTAATGAGCTAGCGGGCCCGCGATACCAACGGCTCGTTTAGTTAACATGCTAGGTCTCAATGTGCCCACGCGGCATTCGACTGTTTTCTTATATTAGCTCTTTAATGCTAATCTTATGCTAAAGTCACCAGAAACGAACTGTTATTGCTAATATTATTAATCTTATTCTTCTTATTATTAAAGAAACACGGCCACTTTAACTCTTTATCAGGATTAAATAGCGGCACGTTTATAAGACGTTACTAGGTAAGACGCTGGTTTAAAATTTGGTTTCTTCTTTTCTTTTATTATTTTTTTAAATTAAACATTCATGCTGAATGAACCCAGAATGTTTGTTTATATAGAGCGTTGTCGGTTACGTCACCTTTGTCGGTTACCCGGATGCGCAGCCATATTGGAGATACTCGGATGTAAACAACAGCATGGCGTGCACGCGCGGTTAATGTGCTGGACAAGACGGTGTTTTTTTTAATTGATTGTATTTGAAGCTTTGGTTTAAATTATAAGGAGAAAGACATCATAAGAAGTAAAGAGCGCGATATGTTGACAAAAGACTGAGTCGATATTTGGTCCTCTTATTTCTCTTTTTATATCATTCTATTAAAACCGATGACCTTAACTGTTGCAAGTTTTGGGGCTCTATAACCAGATGGTGTGTGGATCAGCTCAACCAGGACGTGATACAAGAATAATAAATAATCATTAACTATATTATAAATAACAAAAGACAAACAGGAATATTGTTGATTCTTGCTCTAAAAATCCTGCTTCAGTTTAAACCACAAACATTATCTTCCTCCTGATGTTTCCTCTTGATTTGTGAGGATTTCTTTCAGTCTTAAGTTTTTCAGTGTTTCCCCAGTCTGACTGATAAGTACAGCCAAAAACATGTTGATAAATGATCACTTTCGGCGGCAATAATCAACCAAATCTGTGAGATATAACATATAATACCTATATGCATTAATTTTAGGGCTGAACAATAGATGGCGTTGACATCACAATGTGTGTGTTTCTGTAATAGTCCCATTCCAGGATGTTGAATATGGGGTGCGCTTATATTTGACTGCGTTACAGTTCAGAACACGTGATTTATGGATTAATGAAAGAGTTCATTAATAAAGGAGAAAACATTTTTTTCATAGTTCTAATTTCTGTTACATAAAAATGTAAACAGTTTAAATCATACAGACACAAAAGACAATCACTTTAATAACTAATCATAACTAGAATTTATACAGTAAAGTCAATAGTGTAATTCTACAATTAATTAATTAATTTCTTATTATTTAGAATTGTAATTTGTGTATACCTTATGAAGACATCCAAATAGAGCTAACACAAGTCATAGTTTTGTTTTGTTTGTTTTTTTAAAGTTTTGCCATTTCTGATTATTCTTGGTTTCCTCTACAGTCTGGACATTTTCAGCATCCGTATGGGCACTAATCTGTTTCTAATAAAAATAAATGTAGAAAAAGGATGTCAAAAACTTTAGCAGTTGTTTACACAAACGCATGCTAACACACATAAATATTGTGCTGGTGTAATATAGCCGATGGAAAGAGTGTGTTTTATGTGGTGCTTAAGTTCACCCCGATTGCTGTTGTTCAAATTTACTCCCGTTGGGTTTTTTCCTCTTTGTGAGCCAAAGGATGTTCTGCTTTATTCCTTTAAGTTGTAAACACTTAAACAAAAGGACTTTTTTACTGCAGAATTTGCGAGTCCCTACGCAGCCTGTGTAGTGAGCGTATAGGGCTGATTAGCTCAGGATGTGATTTTTCTTTAATAATCAAATAAGGGCCCGAAAAACATTGGCCTCCAATATTGTGTTTGTCATGTCCCAAAATTTTTCCAGATCATTGAAATCTGTTTGTTGTACTTTCATGTATTGGAATTGGTACATTTTCTCAGTGTTCTATTTTGAATTCTGTATATAGATATTGGAGACTTGTAAATTATTGCATTCTGTGGTTTCACAGCATTCTCAACTTTACATCACATTACATTTGCAGCATTTGAAAAAACATCCCTATCCAGAGGGGGCCTTGCTCAGGGGCCCAACAGTGGTGGCTTGATAGAGCTGAGATTTGAGCCCACAATCTTTAGGGTGGTAGTCCAACACCATAAGCCACCGCTCAACCCTTTTGTAGGGCTGTTTGTATGTAAATTTTCAGTTGAAAATCTCGCACAGAGTGCCTGCCAGAAAAAGCTGCCAGTTCCACTGATTAATGCAGTCTAATTACAAATAAAAGGTGAACATTAATTTATTTGTAGTGTTTTTAGTTCCAAAATATTATGGTTTTGTGGTGTGTTATAGCTTTGGCAAAAATAATTTTTTAGGTGTTTGTAAGACCATCATATTGATATTGGAATTATTTTGTATCGACCAAAATTAAGAAATATATTGTGCTATAAAATCGTCCATATCGTCCAGTCCTAAATTTACGCAAAACTTCTCTTAACATGTTGAATACCTAACATGTTAAATGAAATTTGATTCCTGCTGCTGATCTGTGATGCATCCCTGGCAAAGCAGATAAACTAAACACAGCCTATAATTATTGATAACCTGTTCTACAAAAAGTAGATGACGACCTTTTTGGCGAAACATCATGCAGTTGTCTAACACTCCCCAGACGAGGCAGAGGATAATTGTAATAATGGTCTCTAGAGGTTCTTTTAATAGTGTGACACTCACTAAGTTGTAGGTGATGTGGATAAGTTCAGTCTGATTTGTGTCAGATGCAAAACAACCGCTGGACTATTGAACGTTTCTGTTAGTCCACTCTCTTGATTTGTCCTGTACTTTTAGAAATACTTGCACATCCTTAAAAAGTTTCTAATATCAGCAATTTAAAACTCTGTGTGACAGTTTTGTTTAATTCTCTCAGGTAACCCATGCTGAGCCCTGGGAAAAGGGCAGCAGGAAGACGTCAGGGCAGACTGGAATGTGCGGAGGGGTAAGTAGAAGTATGTAATTTTGGATCTTTACCAATTTCTTTCAGTAAAATAGTATTGACTGGCTCTAACGGCAGTAGGTAATGCTTTGCATGATGCATGTGTGCTAATAACTAATACTGTTGGTTGCTTGATAAAGCGCAGAAATCATGATAAAGCGCAGAAACATGCTGTTTTTGAACCTTTATTGTAGAGGTTGTGTCAGTATGTAGGGTGTTAATATGGTGTTTGAACGCACACTAACTTTTAACTTTCACTACAATTCACAAGGGCGCATACTGTGTATATGAAGCGGCGATACTGATTTTACACTGTTTTTGTCATTGACTCTCCGCATTTCTTACTTACCAATTCCTACTCCCTCATCCTATTAGTCAAGTGAAATTCTGCGCAGTAAGTTTAAATATGTGCTGGAGATACACACATGCGCAGTGGAGAGAATTGCAGGTCTGGAATAGGAGAACCAGTTTGACACCAAAATTTGTGTTGATTGTAATTTGATGTTTGTCTGCTTTACAATACACTGCATTAAAAATAATGTTTTTTTTAATTCCAAAACTAAAGAGTGGCTTCCTGAAGTGCTAAAATTTTGCTAACCCTGAATTGTAATTTTAGCTGCAGATAGTTATTCCAATGACAAAGTAAAACCAAATCGAAAGTGCAATCTTTAGTTTAGAAAATGGTTATAAAGGGCTGTAAAGAAAGACAAATCTACAGACATCCAACAATGAAGGCCTCATCAAATTTAAGATCATTTAAGCAGAGTTGTAAACACAACAGTTAAAGAAGTTGTAAACAAATTTTTAACCCTTTTTTTTATATATCAAATTTAATATATATTTTAATATGAGACATTAAAAACAAAAACACTTTTCTAATACAAAACCATATCACTAATGTTTGGCTGTAGTGCTGGGCAGTATAACCCTGGGCTATACAATATCTGTGTATAGATATTGCAATATTACGCCTTTTTTATACATATATAAATTTACTTGTGTTTTTTGGTTTAATTGCATCATGTTTCTTGGCTCAGAAATTTTTTTACTGTGGAATAATAAAACGGCATGCGCCATCGTCGCTTATTCAGTGACGTTCGGCTCATGTAGAAATCTGATCTGTCTGTTTACACGGCACACGCTAAAGTGGTCACGCAAAAATGCGGCCCAAATCTGAATTGAAAATATTGGAATTCAATTCATTTTTCCTTCTTACATACTCATGAGTCAAAATCGATCTGTGTCACATTCTTCTCCTTTCGGCTATTCCCTTTTAGGGGTCGCCACAACGAATCGTCTGTCTCCACCTAACCCTATTCTCTACATCCTCTTCACCCACTTACTTCATGTCCTCATTTATCGCATCCATATACCTCCTCTTTGATCTTCCTCTTTGCCTTCTGCCTGGTAGCTTCATTTCTAACATCCTCCTACCGATATATTCACTATCCCTCCTCTGTACATGTCCAAACCACCTCAATCTGGTTTCCCTGACTTTCTTTCCAAAACAACTAACATGAGACGTTCCCCTAATGAACGCCCAACCTCGTCACTACCAAAGAAAACCTCAGCATCTTCAGCTCTGCTACTTCCAGCTCTGCCACCTGTCTCTTCCTCAGCGCCACTGTCTCTAAACCATAGATCATAGCTGGTCTCACCGAAATGGGTCACTTAAAATGTGCAGTGTAAATGCAGCCTAATGTGATGGGTCATCTTCTGTTGTTACACTCCTGCTGATCCAGTCAGTCGTGCCCCTACCATACACCTCTGCTAACACGATCTGCATCACTATTGTAACAGATAATATGCTTAATATGGATGTGGCTGTGCGCAAGGCAGGATTTGAGCCGCACATCAAATGACTCTCACATGCAGTAAACCTCGCTACATAGGCTGGACTTGATGTTGCTCTTAAAAGTCTAAAAATCTGGTCTCGGTCTCATAAACCCATTCTCGTGTCTCGTCTCGTGGGATAAGTGTCTCGTCACACCCCTAATCAACATTGACTTAATAGGTGCAGAAATATAGTGCATTGCTTAAGCATTGACTTATCATCCTACATCATAGCTTGTTATTAATTTAGTGTTAAGGTTGTGTATAACAGTAGAAGTTGGTGGTGCAACATCACATCATTGTAGGTTTACCTCTGGATGAGCCTGTCTACCAGTCAATCTGCATTTATTCTGTATTTGTTAACATAGAAGGATAAAGTGTACATTATAAGAAGAGATTAGGTATGTTAGAACCCAAAGTTTGATGATAACTTTTACAGTAGACTATAGTGTTTTATTAATGTTAATTTTTTTGACTGTCCTGCAAATTTGTTTTGTTGCAGGTGCGAGGAGTGGGTACAGGTGGTATTGTCTCCACAGCCTTTTGTCTACTGTATAAGCTGTTTACGCTTAAACTAACTCGCAAACAGGTGATGGGTCTTATTACGCACACAGACTCCCCGTACATCAGAGCACTTGGCTTCATGTATATACGGTAAGTCGACTCTTTTTACAGGAAACGCCATCAAATGTGACCAGTGAAACTTAATAATTCTGTAATGTTCCAGAAAAGGAATAGTTGAGTCTTTTAGGGAAATGATTAACATCTAGAATGAAATCAATTACAATTTTATCTAATTCAAGAAAATCTGACCAATCATTGTTATGCCCTGACCAAAACATAACAAGTAGGTCACCAAACAGACTTCCTTTTTTAATATTTTAAATTTGTGCTACACCTTCTTACATTTACTTACAAAAATTATAAATAAAGTTGTCAATTTTTCAAAAAAAATTGATTAATTATTCCTGATTATCATGCGTATGAAATACATTGCTTAGCGTAACATTAAATCCATTTACAGGTCATTCAATTAGCATTGTGTTATGGGATGCATAGGGAGGCAAGTCAGTTCTTGAAGTGGGAAGCAGAAAAAATAAGCATGCAAAAAGAGTTACATAGGGGTCACCTTATAATGCTAAACAATTGGGTCAGTGTATGTATACAAATTGCATGTATTAGTAGTTTCCAAAAGTGGTCCTGGGTTGGACAAGCAGGTATTTAGCCTCGAGGCCCACTTATGCGTGCGGGTAAATTAATGACTCACATTGGAAATCTGCATAGTGTTATTCAGGCAGGTAGTTTTAATTTGGTTGGTCAGTGTATTTTATTTTATGCAAAATGTGTTAGATTAGTATGCACCTGCTGACCACTTTATTAGAATAATTTATACACCAACTCATACTCACAAATTTTTAATCAGGCAATTATGTGGCAGTCACCATAATGGCTAAACAATGAATCAAAACTGAATCGTGAATGGAAGCACAGCAATTAGCTAATTGCATAAGGCTGCGTTATAAATGCAATATATAAAGCCCCAGAGCAAATGCATGACTGCCCCCTTTGAATGACAGTCATACCCCCCAATTGAGTGCTCACAGCTTTGTGCGGCCAATCAGCATGTTAGCCATGTGTGTGTAACACTCATCATTAAAAAACAACAAATAGAAAATCGCGGTGGAATGAGATTAAGGCTTCTTCCAAGTCAGAGAGATCATTTTGCCAATAAATATATTTGAGGAGTGTGTTGCTAAAAAGTCGTCTGGAAAGTACTGCCAACACTTCGTCTAGTAGCAAGCAACAAAGTACAGTTTGCGTCTGTTACAGCATTTAAAAAAACGTTATCAAAACACCTTGAGAAAATTAATGCAATAACCCGCTACCTCGCTAAAGAGGCAGTACCTTTTTAATGCAGTGACAAAAGAGGGATTTTAAACCCTCATCCCAGCGCTGGATAGGAGATATAAAAATTTCATCTTGCGCATATTTTAGCCTTGTTACAATCCAACATCTTTACACTGAATATAGGAATAAAGTTAAGGCGGAATTTTATGCTAGAACAACAGACCTGTGGTTAATCCAGCCGACCGAACCGTATCTCAGTTTCACTGTGTATATTAGTGCTGACTTCCAGCTAAAGACTCGTGAAGAACGACTGATAGCTAGACTACTTAAAAACCTTTTTTTGTTTTTATTGCTAGTGATTTGTAATAGAAGAAAAATATATTTTGTGTAATGGATGTATGTTTAAAAATTAATAAATGCTGAAATAATATAATTTTTAGTTTTTTTTAACTAAAGTGCATTCAGGCAGCACTGACTGCAGAATGGCAGCAAGAAGCTACCTATTTGGTAGAAAAATAGGTAAAGTTTGTGCTGCACACTATTAAGAAGACTGAATCACACTTGCAATATCTGCCAGAAAAAGTGCAAATATATATTCCCTAAATCGCACAGTCCTAACCAACATAAATAATACAGTAAAATTACAAAAACACATCTCGAGAACATTTAGGAAACATAAAAGAAAGCTACATCTTGCTACTTTCCCACAGCAGTGAACAGGAAGCTGTGGCCATCATGGTTAAAGACTCACCTGAACAGAACAGTTGATTTGTGTCTTGGCATTTAATTGTCCTGATACTTATTTGCATAAATAAGTTTTATTGTTGTTTCAAATAAATAGGTCTGTAACTGTGTTATGGTATTGTGCTGTCATACAGATCTTTTTCTTGCTTGTTTTATAGATACACACAGCCACCTGCAGATTTGATAGAGTGGTTTGAACCCTTCCTAGATGATGAGGAGGTATGTCGCCACGGGTAATCCTTCAGATTTCTTTTACATTTAATATGTGGGAACATATTATATCTGCAACGTAAACGTTATCAGCCTAAAAATGCTCATCTGCCAACATCAGTTTGTAATTTTGGTGCAGTTTTTACCAGCATGTCTGTGATGAGGGGTCATTAAACCTGATTGCTTAGTTGCTCATATTCTGTTAAATTGCCCATGTAGAACCAACTAGGTTGGAACAAATATTGATTGTTTAAAATAAGGTTTATGATGTAAATAATGTCCAAACAGCAATCTCTCTTAGAAGTTCTTGTTAAAATCTTGTAACAAAATTGCCAAACAATTTATCAAACAAGTCACTTGTGATAGATTCTACCTACTCTGAACTGTGCACGAAAGTGCCACCAGAACATTCTTTATGAACTCAAAAGTGAAAGGATGTTTGAGATATTTGACGTTGAGTGCATATGTCAACCCTAAGAACATGGCAAAAGTTGTTTTAACAGAGGGCAACACGTTTGGTACTGTTGTTCCATTAATAAATATCTGGGTGTCTTTGGGTTGATGAAAGGGATCCTCTTTTTCTGTAATGATGATAGCGATGGTTGCCTTCTCCATTTAAATCTAAAACGTAATGTCAGGGTAATAATAATCATAATTGTGCTAATAATAATAGTAATCAAAACAAATAATAAACAAAAATGATATGAACAAGTGACACAGATGCTTTTTAATTTTTTTTATAGGACGTTTAATGCTTTTATAGCATGATCACATGGGTACTCCTAGTTTAGATCAGTGATTGAAGTGTGGGTCTAAGCAAAGGTGGTCTATCTGAGCTGTTATGTTCCTCATCCAAAATCTGCTAGGTCCTAGTGTCTTTTTTTTTTTTTCACAGCTTCTCGTTGATTAACTTCAGTAGCTTTGGGAAGTCAACTCAGCCAAGTCCTTTGTGACAATTGACAGGAGCTTCTGAAGTTGTTGCACAGCATAGACAATAGACTGGTCACAGCTTCCCCATTTAAAAAAAAACAACAAAAAAAACAATTTAGTTTTAATAAATAAAAGATATAAATAACAGAATTTAAGACAATTTGTCATTTGCATTCATTTTGATATTGTTAGGCACGAGGTGACTCAGTGACGTTAACCCTTTCGAAGTCAAGAACATTATTGTTATGCCCATGTGACTTTTATTATACTCGCACAAAACTATTGACAGAATTTTCCGATGTGCCTGCTGACAAAATGAGTTAAATAGATTAGATAAATTAGATAAAAATAAAATCCTGTTAGTCTCTTGAATTCTGCAGCTCAACTCAGCTCAGTTACCGCTTTACTAAATGACTGATGAATGACCAGATTAATTCACCCCTCAAACCCCCCTCGGCCCGTGTTTACTTGACCGAAATTCTAGTGTATGAATATAGAGGTTTGTCTGGACTTTGTGTGTAAGTCTAGCTAACTACACTCTTCTCTTTCTCAGATATCCTTATGCAGAAGGTGAATGGGGTAATATGTCCCAGCACTGCAGGGTTGTGTGCGTGAGTGTAAACAGAACCTCTTCCTGTTCTCACTCTAAAGTCACAGTGTGTCTGTACTGTAGATCCCCTAACAGAACTTTAGCAGTTGTGTGACTTGAAAAAACACAAAGGGTATTTTACAGAATGGCAAAATAAATGTAATTGAGTAAAATCATAATGTCGTTATAAACATATTGATACCTGTCATGTTATTTTTTCATGAATACAATCAGTCTATTCTGTATGCGAAACTACTGTGTTCTCTGAGCTGAGATAATTAGCTGTATTGGATTTGGTCGGCCTTTTTTTGTGACACTAGCACCATGTTGTGTGCACACATGCAAAACTAGGAACAAATAAATACAAGGTTTGATCAACAGAGGTGAAGATTTGTTTATGGTCATCACAGACATGCATTTTCTTTGGTACTTTACCCACTTAATATGCCGCAATAAAATGTTTGATTAGGACCTCTTTAGAGTTTTAATTATAAGTATTTTACTGATAAAATATTACACTACAAAGCACTGTGAGCTTCTTGAAAGGTTTGGAGAACCCTGATGTCGTTATTCTCTATTTTCCCCCAACCTAAATATATTAAAACAGTGAAGTAAGGTGTATATAGTTTTATTTTTGCTCCACTGTCATTATTTACATTAGAATTACTGATTAACCCTGTAAGACACAAATACAGACACATGCAAGATGTTAAGAAAATTAGGAGCAGAATGTAAATAAAATGCAAATAAATACTCTGTGATTATTCACTAAAGTTTCCAATAGGAATATATAAAAGTCCAGAACTCTCACATCCCCGCAATTCAGAACAGCAACACCTGTCCCTGAACAATGCACCATGTAGCCTGTGACTTTATTAAACATTCACACCTGCGCCTGAACAATCATCCTTCAGCATTTCAATGTTTGCAGTTTAACAAGTAGATATTCGGGCAAACAAACAACGCCCAGATAAACACTTACTTGTTATTTACAGCTAACGTACAGAAACAATTTCAAATTCTGGTACTGAAATAACACAATTTTAACCAGAAACATTTATTTATTTAGAATTAATTCTGGTTTTAAACTGAAAATTATAACAAATAACATATTTATAAATTGTAAAACATCAAATATGTGTTATTTCTGTAAATGTTTCTTCTGTATGTGAACATTTGGAGTGTACATTGTCACCATATAATGTAACAGACATAAGCTAAAAATCTAATTTGATAAATGTATTCCATAATCGCCCAGAAAATTTTTCCTATGTAGATTTTTATTTTTATTTCTTTTTTTTAAATGCAAATGTGTTTTTGGGGGCGGTAAAAGTGCTGTATGTAATTTTACAACTAGAGGTCTTACAGGGTTAAATTAGATGTTTAGTTTAAGCAGAGAAAATACTTGAGTGTTATGTGTTCTGTGCATTCAGTTACAAAACAACCCTGAAGTATAAGAAACCTTTTGATCATTTTGAAAGGCTGATGTGAATAAAGACCCTGTGTGTTTGTGTGTGATCAGGAGCTGGATGTGAAGGCTGGCGGTGGGTGTGTAATGACTGTCGGTGAGATGCTGCGCTCTTTTCTCACGAAACTTGAATGGTTCTCCACCTTATTTCCACGTATCCCAGTACCTGTGCAAAAAAACATTGACACACAGTTGAAAAACCGACCACGCAAACCACCGCAGAGAGACAGCAAAGAGGTGGAGGAGAGTGAAGAATGGCACCACTCACGGTAAATCACAAAATACTTTCATTACTTCAGTCGTTCATTTTATTGTATGGTATTAAGCAGTGGTGAATTTTTATTTATGGCCAGGAACACTTGCTTTATCTTTAAGTTCATGGGGTCATTTTGTTTTGTTGTTTTTATAAAGTTTGGATTGTATTGTTTTTTTTTAATAGTAAAGTTTAAACCACTAGGCCAAAAGCAAAACATCTTGCAGAATTCTATCTTTTATAATTCAAACCTCGTTTTTAATTATATATTTTTTCAGTAAAAAAATGTCCATTACTAACAGCTAAACACAGTGGTATATTGTGCATTACTGGACATTCCTGGGTAGCTCTGTTTGTAAAATACACATTTGTAATAGAAAATAAAATGTTAATTGCATTTTTTTTAAGCGTACTGTAAAAGTCAGTTCAAAGTATAATCCATGAGTTGATAATATAGTAGGTACGGCTATTAAATAATTTTTTAATCGAATCCAAAATTAAAAATATTACTTGAAAAATAAAGGTTATGTTGTCGGAACACAAAAGGCGGAGGTCTAAAGCACCGAAGTGTATCTCCCAGATCGTCTGTGGTGTGCACAGTCAGTAATATACCAAGTTATACATCTATTGACTATATTAAACTAGTTAAAGTCCAATTTAACTTTAAGAAACAATGTTTTCTTTCTTTAAAGAAAATAAAGGAGAGCAGTGATGCTGTACTTTTTAAGCCTGTGAGTGGCTTTAAGTAATTAAAGAAATATTTGATGGTATAGGGCTTCCTCTATCATCACTTTGATGTGGTGTGGTTATCCTGTCCCCTCAGCAGCCAAACACCCCCAAATCTACCTCCATGTTTGACAGTGGTGATGGTGTTCTTGGGGTTGTTTGCATCAACTTAACTGTGTTGGGGAGGAGAAATGCTGCCTAAAAGCTTGATTTTGGTTTCATCTGACTAGAATACTATTCCCTCCAGGGAAGACAGGAAGTTCCAAAGAAAGACAAACCGTTTGTTGCAGGCCACCAGCATGTATTTTTTTAAAAGAGACAGCCTGTTTTGTTTTTTTTTGTTTTTTGTTTGTTTTTTTAAACATACTTGTGGTACTGTTTTTGTATTGTGGACTAATATTTAAAATCTGGAATTGGTAAACAAAAGTTACAGGCCTCAAATATATAGTAGTTTCTGTAAAAGTGTCTTATCTAGCTGAAAAGCTGTTGTCTAAATTAGCCATTGTGTTAATTTATCATATCAAATAATTTTCTTTTCTTCTCTTTGGGCAATACTTATTTATTTATGAAAGCATAATCATTTATCTAATTCTACAACATTAAACAAAAAGTAACTTTTACAAAAATGTGTGCATAGATCTTGCGCTAACTGTGTTACCGTACCGTTAAATTAGTGGAATTTTCTATTAGGTACAGGAATGATGTCCCTTCCCCTTAGTGATAAGATCTGAATCTCTGAAAGGTGTGTTTGCTCTAAGAAATATATAAATATAAAATACTTAGACCATGAATTATATTGTAAACTGTCAAAATTACCAAAAGGAAAATTATTATTAATCACGTTGTGTAATTAATCTTCTATGTTTGATTTCCTTAGTGCCATTCACTTAGCGTTTATGCTAGCAAGAGGACTTTTTAGCTAAAAAGTTGTAAAGTATCAATTCTGTCAAACTCTGTTACTGAGGTTCAACACATTTCCAGATGTGTCTGTAGTTCACATCTGTGTTGACGACATAAAGAAATCTGGTATTTTTGTAAAAGTTAAAAGAAAGATAGTTACTTGTCTGGTAAGCATTGAATTATTAAAACTATGTTTTCAGTAAGATCTCCAATTATTATAAAATCACCCATATACACACACGCACAACAAAACATGGACAAACTTTTTCTATAGCTAAAATTGTTTAAAAAATGTAAAACTTAAGTTTAAACTAACTTGTCTTATAAATTCTGTTTGTAAATTAACTTTTTTTTCTTTTCATTTTTGATATTTGAAAAGGCTGTTTTGACCTGATACAGGACTCCCATGTGTTCTGGAAATCCTGAAAAAAGGTGACAAAAATAAGTGCTTGTTAAAAAAAAGAGTCAAATGATCTGAAACAATTAACTTTGGTAAAAGACAGCGCTGTTTTTGGAGTTCTGACTTGAGTGGTTTTGCCAAGACATAGTGATGCTGCCTCTCATTGGTGGTTGCAGGTGCTAGGAATTAAGTGCTTGTATGCATCATTGTCTGTAAGCACATACCTAATCATCTCAATGGTGGTTTAATAATTCTATGCTGACCCCATGATTTCTACAAACTGCCATTCCTCTGCCATTATACTGATGATGGCGCTCTGATGGTATTATTCAATCAGAGAAAAAGTATGATCAAAATATTGTGGCAGAAATATAACTATTTTGTCAACTGTATGCTCGAGACTATTGGTTCTTAAGAAATGGGAGAAAATCTACAAAGTTGATTTGAGTTTCATAAGTCTGCACCCTGTCTTCTCTATCCCAAACCCTTAAACACATTACACAGGTGGTGTTTTCTCACCTCTGATGTTCATTCAGCATTGTAAATGTATGTATGTATGTGTGTGTGTGTGTGTGTATATATATATATGTATGTATGTTAAACTGACTGCAATCTAACTGGTCTTACTGTTGTTTTTTTACACTAGGTCTCCAAGAAAATCACCAAGTCCTCGAAGATCTCCAAACCGCTCCCGAAGCCGCAGTCACCACCGAGAAAGACGTGGCGCCAGCTTTGACCATGAGCTTGAGAGAGAAAAGGATCGCCAGCGCAAGGATAGAGACCGGGAACGGGACAGAATGGAGAGAGAAAGGTTCGCAGACCGGAACAGAGATCGAGAGAGAGATCGCCGACATTCCCAAACCCCTGACCAGACCTCGGAACGGCGAAGAAGTCGTGAAAAGAGGTACGATAGAAAAGAGCGAGATGGAGAGGGTGAGAAAGAGCGAAGTCGTCGAAAGGAACGGAGTCAAAAAGAGTGCACCAGTGGCACAGAGAGGGAAAAAGAGCGCTTAAAAGATAAACGGGCCAAAGGAGGAGATGATTGGCGTGCCAAGGATGAGCGAGAGGAGAGGAGGCACCGAGAGGACCGTAAGAATAAGCGGTCAAAAAAAAGTAGAAGTAGAGAGAGAAGCCACAAAGGTGAGCGATCAAGTAGAAAACGCTCTCGATCGCACTCCAGGAGCCGTCAGGAAGCCGAAGAAAAGAGCAGGAAGCATGAGAGCAGTCTCAGCAAAGAGCATATACACAAACACAGTCACAGCCGAGAACGCAGTCACCGCAGTGACGCCAGCAATGGAAAAGACTGTACGAGAACAGATATTGAAGGGACTCCATAAGCTTACTTTCCTCCCACTGTCTTGTCTTTCACATCGCCATTGTCCAGTTAGGTTGGTGTAGATCTCATGCAACCTTTTTGTTTATCATACCTTAATCCGGAATAGACATAAATTGAAGAATCCTTTTTTTCTCTTTTGTTTCGCAAGACGCTGCCTATGTTATTTTGGGAAGATTTTTTAAATCAAACAAATTAAACCTGTACTGAGTAAACTGTCGGTGTAAACCTGCTGAAATTGTGCTGTTGCATCTTTTCTTAATAAAAATCTTTTCTTCTATAAGAAAATGTTTTTTTATACTTATGTTTACAGAAACATTTGTCTGCTACTTTACTATACAATAATTAATACATCTTGCAAATGTATTAGGGGCTACATGATAGTCCAAAACAGACGTTGTGATATTTTGTTTTTCTGCGATTTATATAGCAAAATAAAGAAAATTCCAGATGATTTGAATAGCTCTATTTGGGGAAAAAATATTTTAGAATGACTGGGGTATTTTTTACCCTGTAACCTGCACCCCTTTTTTTGAGTATTTTCTAAAAAATACATACCTCTGTATGTAAAAACGTCTGTAGCCTTTGAACCCTGAGGTCTATATTCACAAATCTGTTCTTGTTCCTTGAGAGTGGAAATGAGTCATTGTGGAGCATCCTCTATGAGAAATCCCCATCCCTGCGCTCCCTCTGAAGATTATTGGCTTGCTCGAGTACATCCGTATACAGATGAGCAGTAAGCAAGTGCCGCTGTCTAAAAAGTATATAAGGCGATGAGCCTGAACCTTACTCGCAATGTTTTGTGATCGCTGTGATGAGAGCCGTACAGAAAACTGAGCTGCAACAAACTGGCAGACGAAGAATATACTGAGTAGAGTCTAAAAGCGGTGTAATAGAACACAGCAATTCCTTCTCTCACTGAAGTATGCGTGCTGCCAGCTTGGGTACCTCTAGTATGTAAAATTTTGCAAAAGTATTATGCGAAGACCAACCTGCCGCAAGGAAAATATCCTGAATGGATGCAACTCTTGCCCAGGCCCTCGAGGACACAATAGCTGATAAAGCCTCTCTGCATTCTATCCAATCAATTGCCTATCTATGGGAAAATGAAAAGTGGCAATGGCTGCTATGTACAACTTAAGAGTGGCGGTCAGGGAGCTGCTATCCAGTCTGTGCTGAAGAAAGCTTAATTAGGTCTAAAACAGAGGAGCTGTTCGGGTTGAGGCTGGCTCCACGACATTATTGAGCAAAGACTTGCCACTTCAAAGCATACAGCCGCCTTGTGGACGGGGTTTGCGCTTCCTCCAGCTTGCTGAGCGTGTGCACATAGAACATCCAGCCCTTTAGCGGCACAAAGCAGCCACAAATTCATGCTCAACAGCTCTGGGCTGGGATGGTAGTTTATACCTCTCGCCTGAGACAGGGAATTTGCCAGGAGCAGGTTCCTCAGGTCTGGAAACCACATCTGATTTGGTCAATTTAAAGCTACAAGGATCACAGGGGCTCGCATTTGGAAAATACATGCAGAGGTAGAACGGGAGGGCTGTGTACTGGTATGCCGCTCCTTCGAAGGCGAAGCTGAGAAAGCATGAACACGAAAGTAAGTCCAGAGCCAGGGGCGTATCTGCACCAAGATTTGTTTCTCACCCTTGAAGTGGGATGATCTGCGTTGAAACTGAAGTGCATAATCATGCTCTATGATTTTTAAAACCCAGCAAGACACCCCTGGAACTGCCCTCCAGGCTTCCATGAACTGATTTAACGGTCTCAGCTGCTCAAGCACTGTGAGACTGTGCCTGTGCTGAGCATATTGACTCAGCACACGTGCATCCCCAGTGTCTAGACGAGGCGGGCAGCAGCTGTTTAGGGTGAGAGGAGAAAATTGCCATTTTATGACAGTGAGAATTTATTGCAATATTTGTTGAGTAGCAAAACACAGGCGCACACTCTTGAGGGAATTTAGTACGCACACTCTTGAGCGCATTTAGTGCGCTGAACGTCAGGAAAGAGGGCTAAGCCGCAAAGGAGGACGGATGAACATTACGCCGCGGGCTCTGTCTCTGCTCACGCCATCTCTTACCTGAGGCTGGCCACTTCCTTGGGATGTAGCGGTCTGTGCGGGGCGGGGGCACCTGCTGCAGACGGTGCATGAGACCTCACGGGCTGCTGCTGAGAAGGGCATCACATGACTGATAGCCTTAGCTTGCTTCTGTGTCTTTGTAAAATGCTCCACTATCCACAGAGGCCAGAGGGGAAAATGGAGGCATCAAAGAGAAGTTTCCGGTCTGCCTCCTTAAGGTATGCTAGGGTCAAAGAAAGCCATGGACCAGACAATTGCCTGTGCTGCTCTCTTTGTGGCCATTAGAGCTAAATACATTGCCGTGCATAGCTCTTTAACGGTGTTTGGAGTGATCATGCCATCATTAAAATCTTGAAGGAACTTGGCCTGGGACACCTGGAGCACCACCATAGCATGAAAAGCAGAAGCTCACTCCCCATTGGCGGCATATGCCTTATCTGCAAAGTGAGCCATGGCTCTGCAAGGATTAGAAGGCAGGCCGCCACTCGCGCCACAGGTGGATGGCGATGGCCTACTCTTCTTCAGTCATCTTCATGGCTGAAAGAGACGATGTCCGGGGGCAGTCCTCTGCAAAACAGATCAGGGACGTTGCTGGTCCTGTGCCAGCGACGACAGTTTCTAAGCTGCGTGCTATGTTCTGGCAATCTTTTAAGATGCGCACTGGGCAGGGTCAGTGTCGTCCAACGCCACTTTTGTGTGTGACTCCCATTCCGCTGGCTTTATCGGGCCCGCGCAGGGAGCACAAAACGCTATCGTCGTCTTCAAGAAAATTTAAACAGTAGAGAAAGTGTCTGGGAACAGATTTCCTAGGTGATGTAGGAAAAATGAAAAAGTTGTTAAATTCCAGGAATCTTTGAGGCATAAAACAATCATCTGATTGTGACATTGCACCCTTGGTACCAGCTGGTTTGTTTTCAGTCATTCATTTCAGTCATTCCACTATTAAACCAAGCTCAATTGAGCCCATTCTTTCTGAATGTTTTTTTGATGGCGTATTTAGCCAACTTGTACCAATGTGAAGACAAAAAAATTTCTGCATACTATTAAGAAATACCATTGCCATAAAATGGTATGCTTGCTCTGTATCTATGCAGACCCATAAAAACCAATGGCACTAATTACAGAAAAATAAAACTAAAGACTTGGTAAGCACTGTAAGCTTTGGGCCGCCATAACTCTATTTATGATTCTCTAGTTGTCCATACTTTCAATAGGTCATAACCGCTCTATCTGTAATTCAATTTGTATTTTCAACTCTTCTTGAAATTTACTATTAAATTTATTAACCCACATGTCCAATCTGTACGGTAAAATAATTGATAAAAATCATCCTTCTACAATATGATGCAAAATCAACTTTATTTAGAGGCATTTGTGTTCTATTCAATATACAGAATACATTAATCTCACATCCATAATTAAAATCACATTCACAAAACTACATGTAGGAAAAAAAACTCTAATCTTCAGGGTTTTTTTCGCCTTTTCATCGGCAACGTCCCTAAAAAACACAAAATCATAAGGAATTAGAGTTTTATTCACTACACATTGTTTTATGACAGGAACTGCTTTAATGAACAGTGCACTAGTGTTCCTAATACTAAAGATTGAAAGTAAACAGTTCTTATTAAAAAGCATCCTGCTGAACTTTGAACAGTGTATTTTATGGCCATGTTCACCCAAAAATTGGCAGTCAAAAACACTAATATGGCCATGTGACATATCTAAACTCTCAGCACAGTAACAGGAACTGCATGATAAGATTTATAGTGACCACCCACCCAAAAATAGGCACCATCAAATATTCACAGCAATAGTACCACAAACCTTTATCGAACCAAATGTGGGTTGTCCTCCAAGGACATTACCAAATTGGTTAAAAAAAAAAAGTCTTGAATCGTGGGTTAAAAAGAGTTATCTTATCAAAGCGCTAAACACAGTAACGGGAGTGCATGATGAGTATTATAGTGGCAACATGTAATGCCAGTAGACGTCACAACCACGGGAGTAAAAAATTTACACTACTATAGCCATGTGACATTTTAAAACGCTCAGCTCATTGAGGGGAACTGGGTGGCAGGTATAACAGTGATCGATTTACATTGATGCCACTTGCTGTCATGTGACAGTATGGCAAAAAGTACTCAAAAAATGGAGTTGCAAAGTTACATAAACATGGACGTGACATTTAAAAAACAGAAAGGACAAATGTGGAATAAAACACTTGGCTCATATGGGCAGATATAAAATTCTATTTTTATTATGTATTAATTTACATTTCCATATTAATGGGATAAGTTTAGGATTGCATTGAATTTCAGGAATATTTTATGTAGGATTAGTACAAATAATATGAATAGATTATTTATACTAATTATTTATACTATTATTATTTTTTAGTTATGCCATCTCATAGGCATATGTGGAATGCTGTTTATTTTATTTTGGTGAGAAAAAGCTTTTCAATTCCTTATGTTAGAAAGCAACCCTATAGCATTCTACCACCAACATGCATCATCACATGAATGTGGAAGGTAGAATACATATATTTGCTTTGACCAAATATTGTAACCCAATATATTTTGATTAAAAAATAGACAACTTAATTGTATCAAATTTTATTAAATTTTACTGTCTTTCTTTTACCTATTTTGGAGGTGCAGGAAAACCACAGAAGCTGAAACACAGGCATACAGGAAAAAGACATGTACAGAACCCCCAACTTGGCTTTAGTATCAAACTCAGGACCCTGGAGTGGTGTCAGCAATGCTGCACTGTAACTCCACTCAGAAGGCTACCTTTACCAAAAAAAGATGGCTACCAGCTTTGCCACCTGTTTATTCCTTAGTGCCACTGTCTTTAAACCATAAATCATAACTGTTCACACCACTGTCTTGTACACCTTCCCCTTGATTCTAGCTGATATTCTCCTGTCACACTCCTGACACATTTCTCCACCCATTCCAACCTTCCTGTACTTGCTTCTTTATCTTCATTACACACTCCATTTCTCTGTACTGTTGATTCCTGTACCTTCTTTACCTTTTCACCCTGTAATCTCACTGTTCCACTTCTCTCCCTTTCATTCAAACACATGTACTCTATCTTGATACAAGTGACTTTAATTTCTTTTCTTTCCAGATCAAATTTCTCCAGGTTTTCCTCCACCTGCTATCCACTTTCATTAGAGATCACAATGTCCTCTGCAAAAATTATTGTCCAAGGAGATTACTGTCAGACTCCCATACCTGTAAAATTGCAACTGCTAATCCACGCTCTGTTTTCCACGATAAGTAACTAGGAATGATATAATGCAAAGATAATGAACAGTTTTTAGAAAATCAAATCCAATTGACAGATATTTTCTCGACATTAATTTAATCAAATTTCTAATTTTTTAACTGTTTTGTAATTTATATACATTTTTTAAATAGATTTAATTTACAAGGTTTACATACCTATCCCAACACTGTTGCCAACACAGGAAACTGTTAAAGGTAAAAAACAAACAAAATATCTATCAATTATTCAATTATACATTATTAATTAGCATTATCAAATGTATTTATTCCCAGTTGGAATTATGAATTTATATGACAGTTTGTACACCTTCTTGAGTTTGATCTTAGCTGAAATTCTTGTTTATAATGCCACTTTACCTACACTTCACTAAAGCATCTGTTTCTGAAAAAACATCACAAATAATTACAATGAATTCTCCAACAATGTATCCCCCCAGCATTACTCTTTTTTCTGTTAATTTACCATCAGAGAAACCAAGAAAACCTTACCAGAGTAAAGCCTTCTGGGACAAAAAGAGACTTTGGAACCTTGGTGTGTAAGCGATGAACAAACTGCATCCATTATCCTTCACCACAGACCTTGTAAATATCCACCTCCCTGACCCTACTCTTCCACCCTGTTTTTTAACGTTTGTTCCATCTGTTCCCCTCCTATCTCATTCCCACACATGTTTGACCATCCGTAGAGCCTTACACCGGAAGTGACTAATTTCTTTTCTTTCAAGAAACCCCAAATAATTATTAGAATAATCATAATGTAGCTTTTCTCCTGAAACCATCGCAAAGGATTTAATCTTTTAATGTCAACCAAAATAGGTGGGACACGTTTTGATTTTTAAGCCATTTAGCACAGTGTTTGGGCAATTATTTTCTCCAAATTTTTTTACAATGACTGTCTGCATTTCCCTTTAACACTTTTTCAAATCCTTCATTTTTCCTTCTTCCTCAACTTCCATTGTCCCACAAGGTCCTTAGGAGATCCCACTTTGGCTTACCCACTGGCACTCCCCTTAGTTTATTCATTCCTGTAAAATTGCAACTGCTAATCCACCGCTCTGTTCCTCCACGATAAGTAACTAGGAATGATATAATGGCTAAAGATAATGTGAACAGTTTTTAGAAAATCAAAGTGTAATCAATTGACAGATATTTTCTAGACCACTTAATTTAATTTAAATTTAACTAGTTTTTTTATATGTTTGTAATTTATACATTACTTTTTAGATCTAGACCTGGTTTTTAACAAGGTAATTTATTCCCCACTGAAACTTGCCAACACAGGATAACATTTTGAAAGCTCATAAATATCTTATCAATTATCAATTCTACATCAATACACATTAGCGTGCATTATCAAATGTATTTATTCCCAGTTGGAATTCATGAACATTTATGATGACCTTGTACAATCCTCAGTTAAGGAATCTGGGTGTGCCTATTTGAATTAATTTTTATAATGCCATAATTTAAATCACTATCATTTCACTAAAGCAGCTGTTTCTGAAAAAACATCACAAATAATTACAATGAATATCTACCATAATTATGTAACACAGCATTGCTCTTTTTGCTGTTAATTTACCATCAAAGCAGATTTTTGTCTAGAAACCACAGAAAATCTTACCAGAGTAAAGCCTTCTGGGACAAAAAAGACTTATGGGAAACCAGCTTTAAGCGATTGTGTAAGCATCACTCATACCACAGGTTACAAGTGTCACCAAACATTTGTACTGGTTGTAAATATGAGATTGCGAACTGGTGACATTGATAAGCTGGTCTGCAGGTTATAGTGTCACTTAGTTGCCTTACTATGAAGTTCCACTGAGTAGCCATTGATGCTATCTGAACCTCTCCAGGACACACGGTATGTGCTATTGACTGGACACGTGCCCTAGAGCCTTACACCGGAAGGACAACCAAGTGCCTTAGAATAAAAATAAAGTGAAAACCCAAAATTAATAAAGAAGACCCAAATAATGTAGCTATGTTTGATCATAGGACAATGAAAACCATCGAACAAAGGATGTTAATCTACACTATATGAACCAAAATATGTGGACACATTAGGATTGGATTTTTAGCCATTTAGCACAAGTGTTTGGGCAATAATATTTATCATGCAGACCTGGCAGAATGTTATATTTACATTTACAGCATTTGGCAGACGTCCTTATCCAGAGTGAATTACATTTATCTCTTTTACAACTGAGCAAGTAGGTGTCAAGGACCTTGCTTAGGGGCCCACTGTGGTGGCTTGGTGTTACTGGAAATCAAACCCCGGTCTCCCCCTTTCTGGTATCAGTCCAAAACCTTAAGCACTAAGCCACCACTTTCCACCACTGTTTGTGCTGGAACTTCTTTAGGCTAGTATGTGCTTTATAAAAACCTTTTGGGAAAAATTCAATGTAGTTATAAAAAAGTGTCCACAAACTTATAGCCAAATAGTGTATTTATACTATGAGTGATCACAGAAGAAATATTAACTTATGTACTGTATTTTAAAATCATTACCCAAAACTGAAACATTTGCTTCAAAACTAGCGAGATGTCTTTACATTTAAATTAAATGTACTGTGCTTTTGTAAATGTACTGTGCTTTTATTTAAGCACTATGGACTTTAACCATGCAAACCTTAAAAAACCTAGGGGCGTGAACTATGAGACCTAAAAATGTGATAATCTGTATCACTGTCTAACACTTGATGGCTGCTCTGTCAATTCTTTATCATCAGTTAGGAATCTGGGTGTGTGCTAAAATATTGAAAGCAATATTTTCTTCGAGATCCACATATCTAGCATTTGTAAAACTGCATATTATTATCTCAAACATATATCTAAATTGTGTTTATAAGTAGAATGGCATCCATGCTAATATTAGCCTGTTTCTTTTTTAAGAAATTTGGTTGATCCTTTACCATGGTAAGTTCTTGAATGACAGGTGTCTACAAATCTTCGGCCATATAGTGTAAACAAACACAAAAGTGGCTCCATATGCTTAAGTTTTTTGGGCTCATTCTATAACTATGATTTCAGTGAAACTTTGCCCTTTTTTGTTATTTTGAAGGTCTTTGTACAATGGGTTCTTGCACAATCTTGTCAGACATCCTGGCTCAAACTGTGCTATTAGCACACACACGCACACACACCGAACTGACTGGCGTTTAAACCAGCATACAATAGGCATAGCAAGGCTATACTGGATTTTGGGTTTTGCTTGTACCGTCGCTCTTGATTGTTAAAACACTTCTCTAAATGCTTGCTCAAATGCAAAAAAGGAAAATTGCAAATAAAATTCAAATGAAAATTGCAAAAAGTGTACAATGACATTACCTCTTTGTCTAGTCAATGTCCATGGTTTGTGCCTTCTTTTTATTTTAAATCTTTGCTTTTTATCACACTTACCTTAGCTGATTTGTTGGATCAGACTTATTTTAGCAATAAACCTGGAAGCAAGTATGTTACTTGGCATGTAGTGGTAAGTAACTTACTGGAGGAAAAGCCGTGGTAGTCACATAATGACTTCTGCCCAGTAATACTGATGACCTCTACTGAGACGCTGTAATTGGTGCCGCATGTTATACAACCCATTAGGCACTGTGTGTCCAGGGTATGGCACTTTGCATGACCTCGTAATGATGACAGAGAGGTGATATAAGTCCAGCCTCCTCTAGATGATGACCACTTCACACTGGTCATAGACTGCGTCACCTGTTCCACACTGAGAGTCTTGGGGCAGCAAGGTCCTAAAGAGTATAGGTTAAATACTACACCAACATAGTGCACTTGACCACATCTTAGAAAATTTGTTTTAACACACACGCACACACAGACACAAACACACACATATATACACACACACACACACACACACACACACACACACACAGTGTTAGTCAATAAGGTTAATAGTTCCACCAAAATGATTCACATTTGTGCTCTTGAGCAAGTGTAATTGATTGTTTAAGTGATCTTATTGTCATTGTATATATATTAATTACGTAATTTTTATAGTTAAGTAAATGTCAGGAGAAAATTACAATCAAGGATGGCATGTAACATGCATTTACCTGTAAAAAAGGTAACGAATCCGCCCTCCTCCCACCTCGCCGGAATATTAGGTTCTCGTCTCACATTTGGTTTATTATTATTTAAACTAGCCTTTGCTAACACTGTGCGAAGTATTGTTTTGCTCTCTCATGCAACATATACTAAGCGTTTGTATTCTCGGACTGATTTCATGGTTTTGACCCTTGCCTGTATTCTGGATTCTGATTTGGTGTTTTGCGATTTGGATTTACTTTATGATATTTACTGTGTACCGACCTCTGCCTTATCATTGACTACGTGTGTTGAACTGCCCCTGACTTTCAATAATTGTTTTATTCTGCACTATGGATTTTACTCCATCTGGTACTTCACAACACTTAAGAATAGTGGTCTGTTGTTAAAAATTAACTATGCAAATAATAATAATATAATAATAAAAATAATAATTATAAATATTTGTGTTATTTTTATTATTATTATTATTATTATTATTATTATCATTAATATAATCTTATTATAATAATAATAAAAATCTGTTCAAAATGTAAATAATTAAGTAAGTTCTTAGAACTCTTAGAGCTCAGTTCAGTTAAATAAATGAGATCAAACAAAAATGAACATCATATAATAATGTTCTTTTGTCAAAAACGATTTGCACCCTTAATGAAGACGGTAAAAATTACAAATATAAAACTGCAGAAATACAGCAATATGTAAAATATGTCCAACTGAACATACTAAAATTTCGCACATGAAAAATCAATTCACACGAAAAATCTTCCTATCACGCAGAATTCCCAAGAAGTGTCTATTGTGATTATGATTTTCACATTTAAGTGCATGGAGAAGCTGTCTGCTTCTATTATATTATTAGGGTCATAAATAATGTAAGTATTTATCAATTGGTTATTACTTTGTTAACTACCTTTGTTCTAAATGAGCTATTACTTACTGCTTATTTAATCTTGATTCTATGTTTAAGAGTTAATGTAGTACTACCTATTATTTCCTACATAGTTTTGATAGCTATGCTTTCCCTGGTTTACGATTTAGGCTTCCCTCTTTTGGATTTGTCGCTATATTATTTACGAATTACTGTGTACCGACTTCTGCCTGTTTCCCTTTTACGCCTCTGATTTCGGCTCTGCAATTTCGCTATCTTCTATAAAGTTTCAACCTGCATTATGGATCTTCTGCATGTATAGACTTAGACGCAGTCTTAAACTTGATTGTCCAATGACTCTGTTACAGCCACACCATGTCTTACCACTCAGATGCAGCGTCCAGAACAACGAGACTTACCCACACTCCCTTTTAAATATTATGATCTCCTTGAGGTGTTCAGTAAGACCAAAGCCTCAGTTACCTCCCCATCAACCTTGGGATTGTGGGGCAATACCTCCAGTCCTACTGCAGCAGAGAACAATCTAGGTGTGGCGAATTCCTCCTTTGGGCAGAGTATGCCAGAATTCATTAAGGCACTTCTCCACCGGGCTCACTCCCTTTCAGTGCATCCTGGGATATCAGCCACCGATGGTCCCAGCAGTGGGTAATTATATAGGCGTAGCACCCATATATGGGAAGTGCACATGTATGACTACAGAGGGCAGTACGCACCCAACAATTTAAAGCGAATGGCTGTCATCGACCTCACCCGGCCTATGAACCAGGGCAGTTGGTATGGTTATTAACCCGTGACTTATGGTTGCAACTCCCCAGCAGAGAAGCTTGGTCCCAAATATGTGGGTCCATTCAAGATCCTCAGGCAGATCAAACCTATCACTTACAGACTAGAACTTCCCCCTTCTTATAGTATTTCTGCCATGTATCGTTACTTAAGCGACACTTTTATAAGTGATTCTAATGGGCTCACCCTGAACGCTCAGCACCTTGTCCATAGGGCCGTCCTAAAAAAATGCCTTGAGGCGTTCCTAGAACAGGGGGTAATGTAACGCCATCTTCAGAAGAGCACCAGAGGGCGCCCTTGCCCAGTATTGAGTTCACTTTCGGCTTCACTTCCTGTTCTTTGGCTATTTGAGCTAGAACTTTCAGATTTTACTTTGCAAAGTATAGTTAGTTGTACTAAATACTGAGCATTTTTTATGTTTTCATGCTTTTCTGGTTTCTGATCTTTGCTTTCCATGGTTTACGATTTTGGATTTGTTCGCTTTATTATTTACGGATTTCTGTGTACCGACTTCTGCCTGTTTCCTGTTTACACCTGTGATTTTGGCTTTGCATTTTCACTATCTTCTAGTCAAGTTTCAACCTGCATTATAGACCCTTCTGCGTCGGGTTACAGAACCAGTATTCTAGAGTGTTACTCAAAAAAAAAGTGATCTGCTAATAATATTGTAATCTGTTGTACCTGCAGTCTGCTTGCAATTTTATCTTAAAGGTGCTAGTTATTTAACAGTTTTTTTTTAATTAATTCAACCTGCAGTCTTTGATGATAAATTGATTTATATTGTTCAGTACGTTACCTGTTTCCATTGCGATGCTATAGCTGGGCAAACTACTCCCAACAGTAGAAGTGGCATACACGCTAACTTCATAAGTGTCTCCACAATGTAGGTTGGTAATGCTGCAGGAAGTACTGCTGGACGAGCAGGTAAAGTTACCAGCGCTGCCAAAAGCATTCACTGTGTAGTTGGCTTGTTTGTTAGAAGCCTTCCATGATACCTGAACATCAGAGCTGTTTACATGGGTGAGTTTCAGAATTTCAGGAGCACATGGAGCTAGAAAACACACACTGTATCAGGAGTATGACTGTATTATTAAAGTTACCATCACATATACAATAATGTATTTTAGTAATTTACCAGATATCTAACAATATACACTACATTTAGAAATCCTGATTATTATTTAGCCTAATTCTTTTGTTTTTGGGGCTGCCTGCCCTTTGATAGGCTGACTTTGATTTTTGCCTACCATTTCTGATCTGTTTGCTGTTACTGAAAGGCTGCCTACCGGCCCTTTAATACTTTTCTCAAAATAGATAATAAAAATCATATGTTTCATTTCGAAAAAAAATTCTACAAAATTTGATTTCATGTATTTCTAGCATAGCCTGTAAGTCAACATTCTCTAAAACATTGAGCGAACAAAATTGATTGTAGCATCTGCTACAATCAATTTTGTTCGCTCAATGTTTTAGATGTATTTGTATGTATAGACTACCTGTTTCTTGTTTGTTTGGTGTGCAGGTGTCATTGCAGCCACGTATATCACTGCAGGGTCTGATTACAACATTGTACATACTGTTGCAGGTAAGGTCAGACAGGACACATATGGGCATAGTGTCATTGCAGTGCAGTGCGTCTGATTCATCTGTCACCACAGTCTCATACAGTACTGCGCCACGCACTGCTGACCATGTGACCTCCAGTGTCTCAGTCGAAATAAGAGAGACATAAACATAATGTGGACAGCAGGGGACTAAACATGAAGAAGAGACAGAGTAAAACATATAAGTATTTTTTCTGTAAAACTTATTTTTTTATGAAAGTGAAAAAGTACCTAAAATAAAAAAAAGTGAAACAATCAAAACAAAACCAAGGTTAAACAATCACTTCAAGCTGTTTATGTACTGTACACCTGAACTTAAGGCATCAAAGTTCTTCACAACTCTATAAACTTCATATTTCTTTCCAATTTTGTATCTTTACAAAATGTCTCTTTAAACAGTCTGGAAACTGAGCTTTTTAATGCCCAGCTGTCATAATAATTAGAAGTTAGTCAGGAATACACCAGCAATCACCTTTGGAGAAAATGCCTTTTTTCCTCTATCCAATGTAAAAACCATTACCATTTTAGTTCCACAAAGAAGGGGAACGAGACGCTGCATAGGAGAAGATGCTATGGGAAATGAACAATCCCCAATCAATTACAAATGTGTGCAGACAAGACCAGTTCACCATGTTAAAAAATTCTAAAAGAAAAAACCTGATAAAATCTCCTGAGGCAGCCATAATCCTTGCAGAGTGTGCTATTACAGCAATAAGAAAGGGCATAATTCGTACATTGTAGGCCAAAGAATTGGCTTTCATTGATTATCTGCTTATAGTCTGTATAACAGCTACCTCAAAGCACACCAATAATTAATCAACTGGAGTTTTTTTCCTGTAAAAACATATAGGACCCCTTAAAGAGCTCAGCCTCAACTGGTCAGCTGTCAATAAAAAGAGGTAGATGGCAAGCATGCCAAATCATAGACCAAACACTACATAATGCGTTTTTGACACATAGTGTGGATTAGAGTGCAGGATTGCATTAAATCAGTTTGGGGCAAATATCAAGCAGGAGGAGGCAAACGAGGCAAAACCAAAAATACTCTACTTATTAAAGGCCCAGAATTTTATAATTCAGGAAAAATAATGAAAATATTTAGTATGCTGAGTCTTTGATGGTGACTGGGTTACCTTAATAAACTTTTCAATAAACTACCTTTATAAATTATGTTCTTTTGGGCTCGCCACCTGAATAATCAGTTCTTTCTGCTGGTATCGGTGGAGCCGGATGAGGACAGGACTCTGTTTCTTTCCCATCATGGTTTACTATATAAAGCTCTATGTGTGTGGTTAAAACATCTTCTGTTTAATGCCAGGAACAGCTTGTCTAATCCATTGGCATTCAATTCCAGCAAAGTAATCTTTTGTGTGTTATCTGACAATGTGGACTAGATGCGATCTATCTTCTTCTCAAGTGTTGAGATAATTGTTTTAAACTCAGCTGATAATATGTGATGTTGTTCTAAAAGCTTGAACATCACTGTCAAATAGGGTTAAACTTGCTAGTGGTGTTGTCAGTGGCATACATTTTCAGTTCATTGTTCTGCTTAAGCGATTTAGAAATGTCTTGTGTAATCAAGATTACATTGCTAGATACAATTTGTCTAATTTTAGATACAATAATAGCGTAAATGGGCTTACCTATAGGCTTCAGTTAAGATAAAAAGCATGGGAGTGAGGAACGTGTTGTGAAATGTATGGAGAAAAATTGAATTAATAGCAACAACCCAGGATATTAACTTGGCCAAATTTGGGTCTAACAGCAAGATTATAATCCAGAGTAAATTTAATGTTTTAAACTTGAATATTGAAAGTATTAAAGAGGGTTATTAAAAAGACCTGACCAGAATCGCTGCACTGTATCTTTAATTTTACTGTATCCCTTCATTTGCAAAGCAAACTTATTGCATTGTTTTTGACCTACAGAAAGTCATATAAAGTCTAACAGAGAAGTGAAGTTGATGCACAAATTAACTTGCTAGAGCAATTTTTTTTAAAAAATGTACAGCTGTAACATACACTAGCAGTTAAATATGCTTTATATGCATCAGTAATGCACACCTGTGGTGTAGTTGAGAATTGGACCTGGTGGACTGATGCCAGCCACATTGTAGACAAATACAGTAGTTATGTAGGTGTAACCACAATCACATTTAAAATAGAAGATGGTGTTGGTGGTGTTACTTTGTTCCTCTGCTCCATCATCTCTGTTTACATATACCATATAAAACTTCACCCCCTGCACCATAGTCCATGTCACAGAGCAGTTCCCGATAGAGTGCTCACTGACCACCACTGAGTCTGGAGGGCATGGAACTGTACAAACCACAGAAGCAAATTAATTGTAATTTTGAGGCTGCATTCTGTATACACAAAAACAGTTTTTACACAGTAAATGCCGTCTGGCATATTCCTGACAGACTGGTATATATATACTGCTCCAAAAATTGAAAAAAAAAAATTTGATCAGAGTATAGCATAAAGTAAATTAAACTTCTGGGATATTGATGCCAGTTAAGTATGTAAGGGTGCTGTTTAGGTTTGTACTGCTTTGATGTTATTGAAATTAACAAGAAGTACACAAGAAGGCCACAGGCATATTCCTCCCCACGTTTTTTATTCTTTTGCACTAGTTTTACTTTTGTCCAGGGTTTTTTTATTACTTGTAGCATGAGGTGATCAACTCCTTTAACACATCAACTCCTCCAAGATGGCACATTAATACATGCCATTGCATTAAGATTCTCAAAAGCATGGATAGGCAGGAGACAGGCAGTTATTCTAGGAAAGCTAGAGAAGGCTGTAGAAGGACTTTAAACCATCAGTAGGACAGGCATCTGCTCCTTTATATAATGAGGTACAGGATGAGCACTGTCAGAGCCCTACAAAATGATCTCCAGCAGGCCACTGGTGTAAATGATGTGAACTTTATGAAGTTGGCCTAGGGCCCAACATTCTCTAGTGTGCCCTGTGCTCACTGTCTGGCACCATATAGCTTGATTTGCATTTACCATAGACGACCAGAATTGGCACATCTGCCACTGGCGCTTTTCAGGTTTAACCTGAGCACATATGACAGACCTGAAAGCGTGTGAAGAAGCAGTGGAGAACAATATGCTGACTCGCCAGTGGGTCAGTAGTGGCATGGAAAGAATTTCCATAGAGGGATGCACTGACCTCCACAGGCTGGACAACATAACCCTGTTTGCCAATAGATATTGGGGGGGTGGACTCATCCTTTATCAAACATTGGACTCATTGTCAGACCATACGCTGGTGCAGTGCCTGGGTTCTGGTTTCCTTTTGGTGCCTCTGGGGTACCGTCTTGGTATATGTATGTGTATATACAGTATATGCATGTGTTCTCAAAAATTAGAATATTATTAAAATTTTTTCTGTAGGTTACATCAAAAAATAAAAAAATTATATATTCTAAATTTAAACTACAACCCGCATTCCAGATGTTGGATGTTAAGACGTTTTAAAATTGGAATAAAATTAAAACTTAAAAGACTTTCAAATCACATAAGCCAATATTTTATTCACAATAGAACATAGATAACATATTTTTTTACAATTGAATGCACTAAATGAGCTAATTACAAATTTTATGCCTACTATAGGTCTCAAAATAGTTTGGACAGAGGCAACAAAGGGCTAAAAAAAAAAAGCAATACATTTTGAAAATGTAAAAAATTTAGAAATGAATTAAATAATTGACATCAGGTCTGTAACATTCAAATTTATGATTAGCTATAAAAAGGATGTCTCTCAGTGGCAGAGGCTCTCCAATCTTAGTGTGTGGATGTGGTGTTGGGACTCAAAATAAACTCGAACCTGGTTTTGAACAACTGGGGTTTTTATTCAGCGAATCTACCTCTTTATTAAACTCACTCTCCTCCTCATCCACTCACTTGACCTTCTGGTCTCGCACTGCCACCTAGCTGCCATGTACATGATATTGACATTTACCGAACACATATTTTCCTCTGTTAAGAGCATTTTTTTTTAGTAACTAACATGTTTTTTCATTAACTGAAATATTGTCATAAAGCAGCGACAACAGTCACATGAAAAAAACGTTACCTAACCATAATTACTATCTGGGAAAAAAATCAGAAATTTATTCAATTTACATATATGTTAACCTTGTAAAAATACAAGAAAAAAAACCTCTCAACACTCAGTCAGTCAAATTATGTAATTCTTATGCCACTTTTTTGGTTTAACGGGCTGTGTTACAGTTGGTGTACAGTCCAGACCTCCACTCTCCAGTGCAGAAGCAGAACGAGCCAAGTGTATAGCATTTTAGTTCCTAACATCATTTAAAAAGAAAGTGTTTTGGTCCAACCCATGCCTCCACAATTAACAGAGCAGAGAATTTGAGGTGAGCTTTGGGAACTAAATGAGGAATCCTAACCCTAACTTTCTCTCCTTTAGCAAAAAATGGTGCATGTGCATTTCGCTTGGTGGCAATGTACTGCTTTATTTTGGCTTGTTTTCTTTCTACAGTGTCCTGGACAAACGTGTTTGGCGCATGAGCAACAGTGAAAATGTCCAAATTCACATTTCACATTTTTCAGGCATAGAGCAGCTCATAAGGTGAGGTTAAAGTAGTTGCATGCGGTGTAGCACGGTACACAACCAGTTATTTACATAAATTTTCCAGGGTTGTGATTGCAAGATGGCTGTTTGTATGCAGCTTTTAAGGGCACCTTTCGACTGCTTAATTAGCTGCGGGGTAGTACACGGAAGTCTTGTGTTGTATGCTTCTACTCTATAATAATTCACAGAAGGCAGCTCATGTAAACTGGCTTTTATTATCCATGATGATGGTTTTTGGATTCCCATGAGGGCTGAAAATAGTAGTCAGGAAATCTAAGACTGCATCAGTTGTGGCAGACGGGCAAGAAGCAAGTTCTGGCCACTTTGAATAGTAGTCAATCAGAGTTACTGCGTACCGACATGCATGAGTAGCAGTCTCAAATGGTCCAACTATATCCAGGCCCAATTTATTCCAGGGACCGTCAGGAAGCGGAACAGGCTGTGGGGGACCTGGTTGAGTGTGAGCTGTTTTGTTATCAGATTGGCAAGTGATATACAAAGCACATATGCAGGCCTGCACTTGGTGGTCCATGTTAGGCCACCAGTAGTGGTCACGCAGATGTTGTTTAGTGCGTACAATACCCTGATAACCTTCATGAGCTAGGTTGATCAGTGTGTGGTGTAATGATACAGGCACCACAAGTCTAGAACCACGGAAAATGTAAAGGCCTTGGACTGAAAACTCACCCCTTAATTTGTAGTATGGCATCAGATTCCGGGTGAATGCATGTATGGCGGGAGGCCAGGCTCGGCTGATCTGTTTCCGCAGAGCCACCATTTACGAACAAGAAGAGCAAGCACTGTCAAAATTGGAGACTGGGAGGGAACTTAGTGCTAAGAAAACTAGTGCTATTATCTCTGGTTTCACATCTGAGTATTTTCTCTAATGAGTATGCAATGCAAAAGCCACTGGTTTCTCTGTGCCATCTCTCTGAATTTGGGAAAACACTGGTCCCAGTCCAAGCAACAGTCGATATGACAGAGCGAAGGGAGGCAAGCCTAGAGCAAGACTGTACACCAGTTGTTTGACCTTATCAAAACTGTCTTGTGCAGTCCATGAAAAAGTCTCTTTGTCCTTGGTACAGTCACGCATTGGAGCTACCACCATAGGAAAATTTGGGATAAACTAAGAGTATGCTCATGGTCAGGCAAAATACCATCAGCTGTGATTAAATGACCAAGAAAACGTAATGTAGGCTGTCGAAAGTGGCACTTATCATAATTAGGACGAGTCCAGCCTATTTTATTTTTAGCTGAACAGCACTGCGAGACTGGTCGTGTTCAGCAGTAGTGACCCCATAGATAATTAAATCATCCAAATAGTTCTGAACACCACCCCTCCCAGAATGACTGCCATCATCTTTTGGAAGACTGATGGGGCTGACCCAAGGCCATAGGAAACTCTGTAAAAACGAAAAAGTCTTTTATGTGTAATAATAGCAGTAATATCCTTACTGTCTTTTTGGAGAGTTACCTGATAGTATGCATTGGCAAGGTCAATGGTAGAGAAAACTTTAGCACCATGCAGGCTGGAGAGTAACTTATCTATATGCGGTAGTGGGTAACAGTCAGTGGGCACAGTCTTGTTTGGCTCTCGAAGATCTGCACACATACGTATGCCTCCATTTTGTTTCTTTGTTACTACAATGAAACCCAAGCAGATGCATAAATTTCTTGTATGATACCAGCATAAAGGAGGCGCTCAAGACAGAGACAGCATCCCTTACTGCAAATGGTAAATGCCGCTGATGATTCAAATTGTTCTATACAGTCTCAGGTGCATGTCAACTGCAGTTGAAATTGCAATTCCATCCTCTACCACGAAAAATGTGGCTAAACCCCCTTGAGTTTTCTACACGCACCCAGGCATGGAGACATCCAAGTACTGGTTTGTGTGTAGGTCACAAGTTTAGCAGAAGGTGGAATTAAAGGTATGTGACTGAAATGGTGCTTATAGATATGGTATGGCAATATGGAGACAGCAAAGCCTGTATCTACAATAAGGTGTCAAAACACCCCAAAATACCCATGCAAAATGACCCCTTTTATTATAACATTTGCATTGAGCATTTGCAGCAGGGCATTGCGAGGAGTTGGCCAAATGCTTATCCAAGCCACATCTGAAGCAGGAAGTTCAAGAGGCAGAGGCGGCCCACTTAGCTGGGCGATGAGGCTGCTTGTTTGCAGATTTATGCAATTTGAGATGCACAGCCTGCAATGGAATTCCTCTTCCTGAGGCTCCTCTATCTGAGATAATTTTCTAGTTTGATCAGCAGCCACTTCCGTTTGTGTTGCAAGCGCAATGGCTGTATCTAGTGTGAGGTCTGACACTGATACTGTTAATACATAGATGTTCCAGTAACTGATCTCGTATCATGTCGTCAGCTTTATTTTCAAAACCGCAAGTGGCAGCAAGGGCGCGCAATGCAGATATATATTGCGCTACATTGTCATGTGGAAATTGAGCACATTTTGTTAATGCATGTCGTTCTACGGTGACATTGACTTTTGGCATGAAATGTTTCTCTAATGCGATAATAGCAGAGGCATAAATATCACCTGTTTCTAGTAGAGCATAGAAAATTCCTTGCCCCTTTATCCCTAAGCAATGGGGTAGTGTAGCTTTCTTGCGAGCCCCTTGACAAGCATCCCCTGTCGCATTAATCATTAGTAAATAGTTTTTAAAAATTTGCAACCATGTATTGACAGGCATAGATGGGTCCCCCAGGCATGGAAGGAACATCGCAGTCGCAGGAACATTCAAAGACATATTTAACTAGACAGTAAAAAAAAAAATCTTTGCACGCAGGGTATCCTCACTAACTTGTGGTGTTGTGACTCAAGATAAATTCGAACTCGTTTTTAAACAACTGGGGTTTTTATTCAGCGGATGTACCAAACAACTTTAAACCTTTTTATCAAACTTAATTATCTCTTTGTCCCCTCACCTGTTGACTTTCTGGTCTCGCACTGCCACCTAGCTGCCATGTACATAATATTAGCATTATAGAACACAACAGTGGAATACTCAATGTCATGATTCTGTGTTGAACAGTTGACGCATCATTAAATGAAAAATATGTCAAAGACAACCAGAAGAACCTAAATGAATCAGACAAGAATGGGACGAAATTCCAACACCAAAACTCCAGAAACTCCTCTTGCTGTAAGGCAACCGTGCTGATCACTAAGCCACCATGTATGCCCCTGTATCAAAGCATAATTATAGGAATTTGACTTGAAGGTCAAAGTGTAACAGAAAAAGGTTTACAAGAGAATACTGTCAAAGGCGATTTATAAACGTGGGGGGAGTTTTTCAAAGAGTGGACTAAAGCTAAGGTCAGTGTATTGAGAACAACCACCACACAAAGACATGTCCAGAAAATGGGCTACAAGTGTCACATTCCTAGTTTCAAATGTTACCTGTCTAATAGGAAGAATGAATTGGACCCTGCCCACGGTGCTAACTTAGATCTGTTTTTTTGGCCGTGGTATTAATGTGCCTGAATATTGTCAAGAGAAAGATAGAAGATAACATAGAGAACAGTCTGAAAGTCGTTATATGCCTCAGCAGTGCCAGAGTTGGATCGTCTCGTTGCCACGACGCATTAATGCAGTCATTTGTGCAAAAAGACCCCCAACCAAATATTGAGTGCATAAGTAAATAAATATAAATAATTTAAATATCTCTTAAAATATTCTAATATTTAGAGACACAGGATTTTTATAAGATATGAGGTTGTAAACCATATTAATTTAAATTAAAGACAAAATGTTAAAAACAAATTAATTTTGCTAACCAATCAAGACCAACAGATTCTTTTTTTTTTTTTTTTAACAAATGCCAAATACGCAAGTAACTACTTTGGCAAATGGACAGGCAATAATCTAAAATTATTATTATTTATTATTATTATTTGTATACATGAAAAGTAGGGTTGTGTGTTTGCATCCTATTTGTGTGTAGTGCATACCAGTGAGCACTTCCTGTGGCTGGGAAGGGTTGCTGGGGCCAGCTTGGTTCTCAGCCATTACAGTGAGTGTGTGGTTCTCACTGCATCCTATAGGGCTAATGATGCAATATAGGTCCCCTTTCGAGGTACAGTTAAGCCCAATGGAGCTCAGGGCAAAGTAGACACTTGCACCACGCACAGCCTCCCAAAATACAGCTAGTCCCATGATTCTTTCCAGTGTCAATGAAACCTGCACGCCTGCAGGAACAGGTGGACCTGGACAGATGGATTGTGTATTAGTCATCTTAGAATAAATAATTTTGCTTAATTATATTGATCGTAAAGACTGACTTTTATCGATCAACATTTGAAAGTATGTATATGTGTTTTAGATAAAAAAATATTCATTGTTGTAAGGTTTAGTTTTTGTATTTTGTATGTGTCATGATTCCACCCTTCCGCCAACAAAGGTCTCCATCTCTGGAATACTAGCTGTCACGCTTTACGTCCTGTTTGGCTAGCTACATAAACTAGCTTCTAAGACTCTTACATTGCGATGTATTGTTTTAGCTATGCGACATACTAAGCGTTCATTCTGTCAGTTTACTCGGTGATCCTTGCTCGGTATTCGTTTAGTGTTTTCATCTAACGGCTTTGATCTGATCTTGGTTTTGTTTTGACTTCTGTGTACCAACCTTCGCTCGTACTTTGACTACTCTGCTGCCTAACCCTTCTAACATTAATAAAAGAAGTGTTCTGCATCATGGATTCGCCTTCGTCTACATCCTTACAGAATGCGTTTTTTTTACTTTATTTACACCTATTAATTATTATTAAGATATTAAAAGGATAAATAGAGATTAATTGATAAATTATATTTGAGTTTCTATTTATTGTCATATGTTAGCTGTAAAATACCATTTATTTAGACCACTTGGGCAAAAAAATGGTAATATCCTTGAAATACTGAGGCAACGTGTAAAAGTCTCTGGTTAGTGTTTCAGTTTACTGCAGCACATATACAGATCAGACAACAATAACAACTAATTTATTAAATATATTTAAATACGTGCTTGTGCACCAGGTACTTACGGGTGATCTGGTAGATAGTGATTTTATCTCCAGAGATATTATTCAGGTCCCAGGCTACGGCCTTGATGCAGTAAGTGACCCCTGGGTCTAGATTGTTGAACGTTATATTGGTCTGGGAGGTGTTAACTTGGAGTTCGATGTCCGATTCCTCCTTAATAACATATATAGTGTATTGAACAGCATGTTCCAGAGAATCCCAGCTTACCACAATACTATCTTGAGTCGGAGACATGGAGTGCAGTGTTGGGGCTACAATCACTATATAAAAAAAGGGAAAAAAGATGCTTTCAGGGGTAGCTGCAGTACAGTAATCGTTCTCTCATATAGAGTGCTTAAATTGAAAATGTTTACTATAACTTATGTTTGTCGACACCTGCCTCTCACACTAATAAGCATTTAGTCTAAAGCTTGTGTCAAATTTAAAAACATTTTTTTGTTCCATTATTTAGTTAAGTTGCAGTGATTTAGTGATTCAGTAACTAATGAAATTATTTAGGAAGTTTTCTTCTTAACAGATATCTAAAAATCTAAAAATCCTCTAGAAGATGCATAATTCAGGTTTCTATAAAGATGAGTGCTGGTGCAGATCAGTGGACAATATGTGGCGCTGGGGTATTGTCCCTAGCGAGGATGGATATACTTACCATGTTAACAAATTAAATTGTATACCATAACAAAATAAAACCATTCAGTCATACTATTACACTGTTAGCCCTTAGTTCCACACATGAGTGTGTATGTAGGTCTGTAATCTTTTGCAAAGCATGTGATGATTTAAAGGTTATCAGTAATTGTTTTTTTCCATTTTCCATTGCTTTGCACCCAGAATTCCCCCTATTTTGTTGTTAGCGAACCAATATTGTTTCTATTACTGGCCTTATGTGTTTGAACTGTTCCAGTATAATCACACCTTTTATTGTTTCCCCTTTGACTACCTCTAGTGGACAACTTTAATATTACAGCCCTCATCGCTAAATTCAATTTATATAAATGAATTACTCATTTAAATAATTACCTTAATTACTTAATTACTATTTACAGTCCTGCATTTCCAACAGTTAAATTTTAGGGTATTTTAACAGCAGCATATTTGACTGTGATCAAAATAAATTATGTTATTAAGATTGTAAACACAAAGATCTCATTCTAAAGATCTATACATGTGTATTGGTTGGTTTTACATAATTTTTCTTGCAGGTCTCAAAAGCATTTCCATTTTATATGTTAAATTCATTTTAAATTGTTTCTTACCACCGCACACACTATGTTAAGAAATTCATGTTGCACAAACAGTTGAGCAGTTATCCAAATCACAATGCAGAGTAGCAGTAGTGGGTCAGCAAGGGTCGGTAAAGAAAGAGCAGTCAAATCAGGCAAACAAGCAAAACCGATATCTGAAATTGTGGTTATGATAATGCAAATGGTTGAGATCACGAAAACAAAATTTAACTATTATACGAATGCTCGATATAACAGCATTAGTTCATTTTTACCATTTTAGGGTGTCTACTAACTTAGACTAGAGGGTGATAGTAAATAGGTTGTCACATTTCCCTCTCCTCTAAAACACCTTCAGGTGTTCATATTCTAGGCTACCCCTGTAGTTGTGGTACTGGATGAGTGAGCTAAGCATAGTGAAAGTCCTAGTTGAGAGTGGGTTTCAAAATGTCTCACCCCTGGGCCGTAGCCACCACAGTCCACTAAGTAAAAAGGCTGACCCTTCTCCTGGAATCCAGGATCTTTGAATAAATATGCTGAAGACTCGTTAATCTACTGTGAAAGGGAAGTATTCTGTTGCTGAAGTTCGCCCTCCTGGGCCTAGTGACATGGTTTTAGTAGTGAGACCTGAAAGGATTGAGAGCTTTAATGAGAAGCCTTAAGCTAGAATCTTTAGATCACATAGTTAACCAGGCATATGATCCGAAATGACCCCACATACTTCTTACTGAGGTTTTTGGTTGATCGCCAAACCCTCTGACCAGGTTGGTACTCAGGTTGTGGACATTTCTGTTTATCTGCTTGTATTCGTTGGGCTCTGACAGCTAATGTGAGCACCCTCCCAAAGAAATGAGCTTTGTCTTATATACTCCACCCTGGCTGGCACTAAAGACGATTCTCTTGACCAGGTAAATGTGTGGGGCTCAGGTAAAACCTCAGATAGTGACCAATGTTTTAGTATAACAACTTCACCCAGCCGTTGGTCTTAGAATGATATCCAGAGATATGGATATGAAGAATTGGTTGATGACTGTGTAAATAATCCTGAAGCCATAAAAATTTGTAACAAATTTAAAAGAAAGGTGAGACCTTGGGCGTTGTAATATAGGTAATGGCTCCACTAATTTCTAGGGTAATTGGGGTTTTCCTGTGAGCACATATAGCACAGGTTTTCACAGCTCTCCATGTCTTGTTTAAAGTTTGGCCAACAATATGTACCAAGACAAACTTGGTGAAGATGCAGGCCTTTTGCCGTTGCAGTATCTAGTGGTAGTGGGTATTGGTTGGTACGTAATAGTAACAGCATTAAGAACTTTAAAATCAATACAGGACTGGAGGATTCCATATTTTTTCTCCACAAAGGAAAGTACTGCAGCTGCTGTTGAAGTGGAAGATCATGGCTTCTTTCATTAAACTTTCTATTATTTCAGGTAAAGACAGTGGATACATTTTATTTCAGAGAGGTGTGGCGTTGGGCAGGAGTTTGATGGCACACTGCCCTTTTTTTAATGTCCTGTGTTATAGCCAAGATGTCCAATATCGTTCTGGACAAATTCTTTAGAAACATGAAGGTAAATTATTTATGTAAACCAACATATGAATACTGTAAACACAAAACTATTATGTAAAAAAATTGGGATTTTAAAATATTAATTGAACAATGTATTTAATTAAGTTAATTTAGTACATTAGGATATCTTAAATACGTAGGGATTTTATACATCCTTTTGTACTTGCTGACAAAACTGCCACTGCTCATCTTACATATTGGAAAAGGAGTAACCCAATTCTCTGTGTTTTGTGTTTTATTAAAAGCCACAGAGAAAAAAGAGGAATGCATTACTATAATCTCAAATATCATTTTATTGTCACTGAGACAAAGGGGTGCCGCTAGCAATTTTGAGCCCTATAAAAGAACATAAGTTTGGGCCCCCTACCACACCTATGCTGACCCTCAAAGTGCATGGGCCGTTAGAATCGCTTTGTCTTTTTCTCCTTCAGTTTGTACCAAAACAGTTCCATGTTAACTTGTTTTTTGTTACTTATTTTTTACTTCTATATTGTTACATACATCTGTAAAACATAATTATGAAAACAAATCAGAGCTTGATACATTACTGAAGACAATTTTTATTTTATTTAGATTTTATAGCTGATGCTCTATCTTTTATTTTTAACAGCAGACAACTAACACAGTGCATAAAAAACATGCTTATATGGTTATTTAGTATTATAACACACATGAATAAGCCAAAGTCTGATATGGCTGTACAGAATAAGTGCAACATTTACAAATTAAACAATTTGCTCACCTGTTCTGGCATGGACCGAGTATGAGGGCTGGCTAAAGCCACCACTGTTCCTTGACATGACACTTAGTGTATAATCAGTGTAGGAGCTCAGGTTGGATATGGTACCTGGTGAGCCAGACACCATAGTCTCTAAAAAAAACCCATCCTTATTCTCAGCCCGCAGTATGTATGCAGTAGCACCAGACTCCTCACTAAATTCCACAGTGAGGCTGTTGCTTTGTTTGGAGTAGGCCTGCACAATATAAGGAACCTGGGGTGCTGACAGAATTCAAAGAAAGTAAGACACATCCATTATATTTATTTTAGCAATAAGCACATTTAGGCTACCGTAAGGCTATAATGTGCTTAAAATGTAAAAGAAAATGTGCTCAACACAATTTGTCCTGAAGAATAAAAAGTGTTACTAAACACGTTTTGACTTCTATTTTTCTAGGTTGTCTTAAATTACATGTTAAAAACATTTTTTTGGCTAGTGCAAATATGCTGTCGTTTTTTGGAGATAAAATATAGACATTTTGTTTTTTTATTTACTACCACCCCTGGTCTCTTATTTATTTTTATCAGTGTAATAAATCTATGGAATGTTACATAACAACTTTAGATAGCACCTAGTCACAACTTTAGATAGCACCCGTCATTGACCAAACACCGTTGTCTACATCCTTGTCTTTTTTGTCTGTTTCTCATGCATATAATCATAAACTGCGTGAATTTACATTAGTAACTGCATGGTACAGCATAGTTTCTTCAATAACAGCATGCGCAACTGAACCTGCATAAAGTCTCAATCCGGTTGTGCTGCTTTGGTTTGTTAGATATAAAACATTTCTTCAAAGGTTATTCTCCGGTCACTCTGCCCTCCCACATGCTCCAAATTCAGCAGAAATAGCCTCAATCGCCTGTGCTGATTTGTACCAATTAAAGTTTCTTTTGTGCTGCTTCCAGGTTTTTTTTAGATATAAAATATAATTTAATGGTCATTCTGAGGTCACTCAGCCTACCACATGCTCCAAATTCACCTAAAATACAGTAGTCTCGACTGTTAGTGCCTCGACTGTTTATAGTAAAAGAATAGTAACCATTTTTTATTATTTTTTATTATTATTTTTATTATTGTTATTTGGCATATACATTACCAATTTTACTACAGTTGTACTACAAATAGCATGGGTAAACTATAGTTAGCAAAAACTGTAGTTAATGTATCGTTACAATGGTTTAACAAAAGTAATCATGGTTAATTTTCTTAGGGGTAACTACTGTAATAATATTGTGAACTGACGAGCGCAACGATTAAGATATCTGCCACGTTTTGCGGGGTGGGGGTTGGGGGCAAACCTCACGCAAGTCAGAACTGACTATTCAATTCTGGAGGCTTGGTGGGCATTTAGAGATTATGTAGGATTATAATGTATAAATGAAAATGTTTTTGTGTTATTTTAAATTAACATTAATGACATAGCTGAAAATTACATTTTGGTTTACATTTTGGTGGGGTTTTTTTACACTGTAGTAGTATGGCAAGGAATAAAGGCAGGAGATTCCTCTGCATTAGGTTTAAATGTATATGTGAAAAGTCACCTGTTGTCTCCTCAGTCTCAGTGCTGCTAAGTACATTCATAGAGCTATCCATGGCCTCCACACATAACATGTACACGGTATTCGGGGAGAGTGAGATCACAGAACCAATTACCGTGCTTTTACTGAACTGCGTAAAAACCGGCTGCTCACTTGAGTTTTTCGGTGTAGCAATTAGCTTGTAGGAGTTTGCATCAGACTGTCCACTCCACCAAACTGTCATACTTTTAGATGTGATAGTGAACATGGACATAGTTATGTCTGGAAAGAATAAAACCAGGTTATGAGGTTATGTATAATTATAAAATCACACAATCATACCTTATGAAAAAAATAGAAGAAAAGATAGATATCTGTCAAGATATGTGTCAAATGTAGAATGCAGCTTCTGTATCATTTACTTACTGTTTTGCCCAAAACACATCTGAAAAACCAGAGGAAATAAAAACAATAAACAGTTTGTATTTTAGAACCATGAACACAAAATAGGTGTCACACTGTTGCAATCTAGAAACAGCATCCTGAAAATTGACTACACTATAAAGAGCATTATGGCATTAGAAAAATAACTGGAGATAAAAATACATGCATTTAAAGTACTTTATTTCACCTGCACAAGTGGAATCAGCTCAGCAACGGAATTTTTGAAAGCTAGTCTGTATATTAGCAAGCTCAGCCAACTACTGTTTTCCATTGTAACCCACAGTAATCATTTTTATTAGATAATGACACACAGAGGAGAGGTGGAATACTTCACAGGCAAAAACAATGTTTCTGAATGTTCACAGAACAAAAAAAAGTTGATTGTTGACTTTAGTAGCAGGCCGTGCATCCGGTACCTTGGCTTTTAATGGGGACTTACCCTATTTATACATCTCTTAATACCACCACTATTGGTACAGGTTAGCTGATCTCTCCTCACGATGTCTAGCTTGTCTGGAAAAGTCCGCCTTAAAATAGATTTTGTTTTGTTTAGTATGTCCAAAACCAAGTCATTTTCTTGGCCATTGTGGGCATAAAAATTCTGTGCATATTGCTACAGAGGTGTTTTGCTATTCAAACTCGGCTGTAACAGGTTTACTCTCATCAACCAATCAGAGGACAGAAAATTGTTATTATGGAACGCTATTGTGTTATTGTGGAGTCTGAAACAGTCCCATTGCTAAAGTTACATCAGCCAGCACTACTAATTCTGAAGAACCTGGGCAGATTAGATTAACATAGCAGCACATAGAGGCTAAAATCTGACTGGAGGCGCTATCTACATGCCAACAAGCTGTTTGGGAGGCATGCACGGAAAAAACCTTTTCTAACTCACAATCATAAACGTAAACGTCTGGAGTTCGCTAAGCCGTACTGGGGGTTCAACTGGGACCGTGTGCTTTGGTTGGATGAGACCAAGATAGAGCTTTTAGGCAACAAACACTCTAAGTGGGTCTGGCCGAACACAAAAGATGAGTATGCAGAAAAGCACCTCATGCCCACTGTGAAGTATGGGGGAGGATCGGTGATGCTGTGGGCCTGTTTCTCTTCCAGGGGCCCTGGGAACCTTGTTAGGGTGCATGGTATCAGGAATGCTTTGAAATACCAGGACATTTTAAAGCAAAATCTGGTGGCCCCTGCCCAAAAGCTGAAGATGGGTCATCACTGGGTCTTTCAGCAAGATAATGACCCTAAACATGTGGCAAAATCTACACAGAAATGGTTCACCAGACACAGAATCAAGCTCCTCCCATGGCCATCTCAGTCCCCAGACCTCAACCCCATTGAAAACCTGTGGAGTGAGCTGAAAAGGAGAGTGCAGAGGAGAGGACTCAGGTCGCTGGATGATTTAGAGAGATTGTGCAAAGAGGAATGGTCGAAGATCCCCCTTTTTGTATTCTCCCATCTTGTGAAACATTAAGGGAGAAGATTAGGTGCTGTTTTGTTGGCAAAAGGGGGTTGTACAAAGTATTAACACCAGGGGTGCTAATAACTGTGGCACACATGATTTGATGTAAAAGAATTATTTCTTAATGTGGGATTTTTTTCCCACTGAATAAATGCACTTGAATTAAAGGTTGGATTTTCCTCTTTTTTTCATTGTTGTCCTATATTATTTAGAACAAAGCTGAATTTATTAGAAGCTAAAGAACACATCTTAACTAGGGGTGCCAATAATTATGGAGGGCAGTGTAAATGTTTTGGTTTAGAATACAGAGACAGTTTTGACCCATTCTCATAGGGCACTGATATATAAGATGTCATTAATATAAACTTTACAGAATATCAAACAAACTGGAACAGACTTTTATCAGTAATTACTTTTCTCAATCGTCAGGGTAAAAAGATGGTGGCATGATTTGATGAATTACATCACTTATATCATACTAATGTTATTTATTTGAATGTTATGTAGTATTTGAATGTTATGTAGTATGTTAACACATACTACATTGCTGTAGTGACAAACACGCAATTCAGAGATTGTTACAATTTATGATTATGACTGATCAATAGGTATATATAGATACACTCCCAACAGAATTAGGGTCAGTGAACATTACATGAATAGGGAATTTAATGACATTGCATTTCATATACAGGCAAAAATGTTGAATGTGAAGGCCTGGCTAACAATATCTGGTCAAATCAAAGTCTTCCATATCAATATCATTCAATATTTTTAGATTCTGTTTGGCATTGGGGTGCAGTTATGTTCAAATATTACAGAACCATCCTCAAACAGCATTCACTTAGCATAGTAATCGTTACTAAATATTTGTGAATGCAGACTGCATGACTATGTGCTTGATGTTTTAAAACATACAAAGTTGGCCAGTTACAGTAAAAATAAAAAACCTTAAATGTTACACACATTGGCGGTAAAATATGAGAGGTGATAAAACGAGCATGCTACTAAAAGCATAAAAATAATGTACATAGCAGTATGACACAAAAAGGCCTTTTTTTCAGAAAAAAAGTAATGGTTTTACAACTTACAGCTGTTACTTAGCAATGGAGGTAAATTTAGAATTAAAATAAAGACATATAGAAAGTGTGTACTAGGCTATTGTTGCAGTCCAAGCACCAATGATTCTTCACTGTGGGAGGCAAATTTTGTTTACCTTCTAGTTCATGTTCTTATTTTTGTTTGTCTTGTCATGTGTCTTTCCTGTCCATGTGTCATGTCTTCATTGTGTTTTTTTGGTCATGTGTGCCTCATTGTTTTCAGGTGTGTCTTGTTAAGTTAATTGTTTCTTGTCTAGTAATTATACCTCTGTGTTAGTCTTGCACAGTTGGTTTCTGTCATGTTATCTTTTCAAGTCAAGTTTATGTTCATGTTTGTTTTAGTCATGTTTGGTCAGGTCTGTTTGTGTTAAGTTTAATCGTGTTTTTTTTTAAGTTGGTCATTTAGTTGTTTTCTTGTAAATAAACTGCATTTGCATTCTAACTCAACGTCTGACGTACGGGCTGTAACAAATAGGACATAGTCCGTTAACTGATTTAGCCCTTTAAATTCGAGTGTAGCTGTAAAATTTTACTAACAAGGTGTTTGCTAAGATGCTTAGTTGTTTATTCAGCTGATGCAAAACTCCCGATCACGCTCCATTGTATAGAAAGCATCTAGAAAGTGTTATGTAAGTGCATTTTTCTTCGTCTGACCAATAGAAATAGGACATTGATAAATTCGTCCCAAACAGGCTTACATACAACCCATTATTATGGAAATGACAATGGGACTGCACTGGGCTGATATCTGTAAAGATGCAAGGCTTTGTCAGGTAGTCTAGTATCAGTCTAGAAAATGGGCTAAAAGTTTTGCATACTTAGTGTCAAGCAACTCTTGAACCAGAGACAACATCAGAAGGGTCTTACCTGACCTGGAACTTACTGGTCCAAGGTCCTTTTTTATAATAAAAAGTCAATATTACATTTTATTTGAAAATGTAGGTCCCAGTGTCTGGGGTGTGAAGTTTCCACAGTCAGCAATGATGTGGAGAGACATGTCATCTGCTAAAGTTGTTCCACTGTACCGAAAGGTTTTAGAGCACTTGATGTTTCCTTTCTGCTAAAAAACTTTCAGAAATTCTGATTTCTTTTTCCAGCAGGTCTTGGCACCTGCTCACACTGGTCAGCCAACTCACCTGACCTGAACCCTATAGAGAATCTATGAGAGATTGTCAAGATAAGACACAACAGACCCTACAATACAGATGAGCTGAAGGCTGCTATTGAAGCACCCTGGGTTTCCATTTATCCTCAGCAGTGCCACAGGCTGATCGTCTCCATGCCACAATGCATTGACGCAAAAATTTGTGCAAAAAGGGGGCCACAACCAAATATTGAGTGCATAAATAAACATACTTTACCCAGATGTTTGATTTTTTTTGTATTATAAATTATTTTTTAAATTATCTTTAAAAGATACTGTATTTTAAGATACTGTTATTTATATTTTGTGAGTTGTGAGTCTTAATGAATCATCTTTTCAATTCTTGCCAAACATACTGTGCCCTATAATGTGTTCTTTGAAAGATTTCAGTTCATTTCTCACTTTTGTTTCTATCCAGTTCCTCCTAGAGACAATTAGCACCTGGAATGCATTTATGTCAATGGTTGGACTTGATTTTGTGGCAAACTGCTGAGCCAACCAGAAACAATCTGGAGTACATTATTACATATTTTACATATATCAGGCAGCATATCATACCAAACAAGTGTAATCTTAACAAAAAAGTAGAATGTCATAAACTGAATATAAATAGCTGAGACTAGTACAGAAATATATTTCAGCATGCTCACATTATAATAATGTTCACTACCAAATTAAACAAATTGCACCTCACATTCAACATTTGTGTCATTGCTTCCAAAATGTAATTTCTGGTAAATTATATGAGGTCTTCTTTTACCTTTAATGTGCACATCATCAGGAAGATTTTTGTTAATAAACGAAAATCCACGGATCTCATATCTCCGGTTCACAGGCCAATCTCTGTCTTGGAGGAGAGTAATACTTACTAATGTTTGTCCTGCTAGTTGTAAAGTAGACTCTATAATGTATTAATCTCCTAGTTTCCTTTTTCTTGGTCCAAAGGGTATTTTATTGTTCATTATTCTAAGAGTATTATGTTCTGTGTCCCTTTGGCACTGAGGGAAATGTACACTGAGCTCAATTCTTTCAGTCTACAGAAACAGGTGGAGGTGCACAGGGGACATATATCCCAAATGCTATTAAATAATGGTATACAAAATGTTATTTTAAAAACGCCAATTAACATGTCCATGTGTTTTAGTAGTGAGGTAACTTTTTTTTCATTTTACATTAATATTACATGTCTATATTAATGTATAACAGCATATAACAACATCAAAAACATTTAGAAATCAATCTCTATTTTTTAAAGAGCCATTTGTTACTAGTTGTTAGGATAATTCCCTGACATGTAACTTCCTGTAAAGCTGAGCTGCTTTACAGGAAGTTCTGCTTTATCTATCTAACTTTCTCCATCTAGTAACATATTAAAAAAACAAAAACAATGAGTCTGCATTGGAACAGTTTAAGACCTGGTGTCAAGTTCTGGTGGCTTTGGCAAAAGTTACACAAGTTCTGTCTGCCTATTACTCTGAGGATGATATCCTGAGAATGAACTAACTGTCACATCTAGGCGGGTAAGAAAAGCTCTTCCAACTCGAGGGATGAACTGTGGCCCTCGGTTAGATTCTATTTTTTCCAGAATGCTGAAATTTCTAAAAAACATGATTGAACAGGACCTCAATCATGAGCTAGAGATGCTTAAATAACTCTGCAAAGATGAAATTGCCGGCTGATCCAGAGTTAAGGAGGGTACGTAAACAATGAAGAGGGGTAGTGATTTGAACAGTTATTGTTAAAGTTTTCATGTTGATGAAACAACCAGACTCAACATGGGTCATAGGGGAGGTGGTGGCTCATGGTTAAGGTGTTGGACTACCAACCCGAAGATTGTGGGTTTAATTTCCAGCTCCGCCAAACCATCACTGTTGGGCCCCAATTGCTCTGTTGTGTAAATGAGATGAATTTAAGTCACTCTGGATAAGAGCATCTGTCAAATGCTGTAAATGTAAGAGTCGGCAAGGACATGTCCATTTTACATGTCCATCATTTTTGTACAAGCACAGCCCCTGGGTCAGCCAGCAATGATGTTCAGTCGGGATAAGCCTTGCTGCCTGCATAAACTCTGAAGTGGGCTCTGGAGGAGAGACTTTTTTCTTAGGCAGGCGGTTACTGTTTGTGGAAATCTGATGGCTTTTATACAAATTCTGCGCCGATCAGCCATGCTGTATGAAAATTTCAAGCCGCATATTATCATCATAAGCCACAATTTGGAAGCGGAGGGATGTCTCGAGTTCCTGTCAGTATGTAGTGATCAGAGCATGTTTATTCCATTAACTAAAGGCTGCTAAGGTGCGAAAGCACAGAGTAGTTTGTGAGTTAGAAGAGAAAGAGAGGTTCTGGCATGAGTTAGATGAGGTAATGGTGAGTATTCCTAGAGGTAGGCGCAGATTTTAATGGACATGTTGGTGAGGGGAACAGAGGTGATGAGGAAGTGTTGGGCAGGTTTGGAATCAGGGAAAGAAACAGTGAAGGACAGATTCACAGATAGACTTTGCTAAAAGGATGGAAATAGCTGTGGTAAATACTTTTTTCCAGAAGAGAAAGGAGCATATAGTTACCTATAAAAGCGTAGACGAAGTGATCTGAAAGAGATTAGTGACTGTAAAGTTGTGGCGAGAGAGAGAGTGTAGCCAGACAGCATAGAATGGTGGTAAAGATGTTGGTCTAAAAGAAGAAGCGATAAAAGGCAGAATACTGTGAAAAATTTAGACAGGAGTTAAACAGGCTCTGGGCTAGTGTTTTTAGATGAATGGCAAACTACAGCAGAAGTAATCAGGGAGACAGAAAGAAAGGTGCTAGGTGTGTTATATGGAAGGAGAAAAGAAGATAAGGAGACTTGGTGGTGGAATGAGGAAGGTTAGTATAGTATACAGAGGAAGAGGTTAGCCAAGAAGAAGTGAGACATGGAAAAGTAGACAGAAATACAAGGATTTGCAGCACAGAGTGAAGCGGGAAGTGGCTAAGGCCAAGCAGAAGGCATATGATGAGTTGTACACTAGGTTAGACACTAGAGAAGGAGAGAAAGACTTGTACAGGTTAGTAAGGCAGGGGGATCGAGATGAAAAGGATGTGCAGCAGGTTAGGGTTATTAAGGATCGAGATGGAAAGGTGCTCACAAGTGAGGAGAGTGTACAGAGAAGATGAATGAGGAAAATGAGAGTAAGCGAGAGAAAAGAGGTAAACAATGTGGAGCAGAAAAAGAGAAAAAAAGAGAATGAAAAGAGGCGTTTGGTCCTGATGAAATACCGGTGGAGGTGAGGAAATGTCTAGGAGAGGCAGCAGTGGAATTTCTTACTATATTGTTTAACAGGATTTTAGTGAGTGAGAAGATGTCTAAGGAATGGAGGAGGAGTGTAATTCAATTCAATTCAATTCAGTTTTATTTGTATAGCGCTTTTTACAATGGTGATTGTCACAGAGCAGCTTTACACAATTGAAGAAATTATGAAACAGAATTAAACAGAAATCAGTTTGTCCCTGATGAGCAAGCCGGGGGCGACGGTGGCAAGGAAAAACTCCCTGAGAGAAACCTTGAGAGGAACCAGACTCAACAGGGAACCCATCCTCATTTGGGTGAAAACAGGTAGCAGGGATTATGTGGTTACATTGTGTGTGTGTGTAAACAACTATAATCATTAGTCCTTAGCGAGCAGCCGGAACGTCTTTATGGCAAAGTGGGTCGTCCTAGATCGCCCTGGTGATGCATCATCCGCTGGGCAGGTCACAGGGAAGGGTCCCACAGGACCGGGTCGGAGGTGGGGTCTGGATCACCGGCAGCTCCGTTGTGGCGTATGTAACTCAACAGTGAGAGAGAGAGAGAGAGAGAGAGAGAGAGAGGGAGAGAGAGAGGGAAAGGAAGGCAAAAAGAAGGAAAACAGTTAAGTGACAATGTAATCACACGGTTTGGATTGATTAAATGAATAATGTAGAGTGCAAGGATGGACTCCGGCAAGACTAACTAGGTCAGCATAACTAAAAGGAGAACCAGAGGGAAACACAGACATGAGGGCTCCCTGATATGTTAAGCAACCAGCCGCTCTCATCATCAACACCGTGATCAATAAGAGAGGGGAAGACAGCATCTAAACATACCAGATCACCATAATACTCAACACCCATGAGTCCCCCAGATCTGCTCCTTTATCTAAGGGGAATCAATACAAAATGCTTGATTAAATAAGTATGTTTTTAACCTGGACTTAAACACTGAGACTGTGTCTGATTCCCGAACATACATAGGGAGGCTATTCCATAGCATTGGGGCTCTGTAAGAAAAGGCTCTGCCCCCTGCTGTAGTTTTTATAATGCGTGGTACTGACAGGCAGCCTGCATCCTTTGATCGAAGTAGGCGTGGCGGAACGTAAGACACTAGAAGTTCGCTCAAGTACTGCGGTGCAAGACCATTTGGAGAGCTTTATAAGTTAAAAGTAGTATTTTAAAATCGATGCGGTGTCTCACTGGGAGCCAATGCAGTGTGGATAGGACTGGTGTGATGTGCTCGTATCTTTTAGTTTTAGTGAGGACTCTCGCTGCTGCGTTCTGGACTAACTGAAGTTTATTAATGCACCTAGTTGAACATCCAGATAGTAAAGCGTTACAGTAATCCAGCCTGGATGTGATAAACGCATGAACTAATTTTTCGGCATCAGTAAGCGACAAGATATTTCTTATTTTAGCGATATTTCTGAGATGATAGAACGCTATCCTGGTAATATTGTCGACATGGGCTTCAAATGAGAGATTGGAGTCTAAAATCACACCCAGATCTTTTACTGTTGCACTCGGTGAAACAGAAAGACTGTCTAGGGTTAAGGTGTGATCAGGAAGCTTACTTTTAGCTACCTGTGGTCCTAGAACCAGAACCTCCATCTTGTCAGCGTTAAGCAAGAGGAAATTGCATAACATCCAATCTCTTACTTCCTTCACACATTGCTCAATATTATTAAACTGGCCTTTCACATCAGGCCTTGATGAGACGTATAACTGTGTGTCATCAGCGTAACAGTGGAAACTGATATATCATGCTTACGAATTATGTTTTCCCAGAGGCAGCATGTAAAGAGAGAAAAGAAGTGGGCCTAAAACCGAGCCCTGTGGAACACCATACTTTACAAGGGAGCACGCAGAATAATCACCATTTAAATCTACAAACTGGTAACAATCGGTTAAATAGGACCTGAGCCACACAAGAGCTGTTCTTTTAATTCCTACTAATTTTTCTAATCTGTGAAGAAGAATATTGTGATCTATGGTGTCGAAAGCCGCACTAAGGTCAAGTAATATAAGCAACGAAACACAGCCTTGGTCGGATGCCAGTAAGAGGTCATTAGCTACTTTGACCAGTGCCGTCTCTGTGCTGTGGTGAGGCCTGAATCCTGATTGATAAAGTTCGTGTATGTTATTTCTTTGTAAATATGAACATAGTTGTTGCGCTACTACCTTCTCTAGGATTTTAGAGATAAACGGAAGGTTAGATATCGGCCTGTAGTTTGACAGCTCATTTTGGTCAAGGTCAGGTTTCTTAATTAAAGGTTTAATCACTGCTAATTTAAAAGATTTGGGAACATACCCACTGCTGAGAGAAGAGTTAACTATTTTTAACAGGGGTTCTGATACTGCCGGTACAATTTGCTTAAGAGAGTGTGTTGGTATAGGATCTAACACACAAGTTGACGGTTTTGTGGAAGAGATGAGTGCGATTAGGTTTTTCCTCTTCCAGAGGAGTGAAATTTTCTAAGTTCTGATCTGATGCGGTTAATTGTTCATCAGAATCATTCAAAAGGTCCGGTTTTAAAGCGTGAATTTTCTGCCTAATGTTTGCAATTTTATTATCAAAAAAAAGTTCATGAAATCCTCACTGCTGCTGCACGCAGTTATGGTGCAGGTTTCTGAGGTAGTCTTATTCCTAGTTAATTTTGCGACGGTGTCAAATAGAAATCTAGGATTATTTTTATTATTTTTAATAAGGTTAGAAAGATACGTTGATCTAGTTACACTAAGAGGTTTTTTATAAGCTAGAATTCCCTCTTTCCATGCTGCCTGGAAAACCAGCAATCTAATGGTGTCTAATGGTGTGTCTATATTTAAGAACAAGGATCATGTGCAGAGTTGCAACAACTACAGAGGCATAAAGTTAATAAGTCATACAATGAAGGTATGGGAAAGAGTAGTGGAAGCTAGGTTAAGGAAAGTAGTAGATATTTGTAAGCAGCAGTATGGCTTTATGCCCAGAATGAGCACTACATATGCAATCTTTGCTTTAAGAACTCTGATGGAGAAGTACAGAGATGGTCACAGGGAGCTGCATTGTGTTTTTTTTAGACCTTTAGAAAGCATATTACAGGGTACCAAGAGAAAGAGCTGTGGTATTGTGTGAGGAAGTCAGGAATAACAGAGAAGTATGTCATGGTGGTGCAGGATATGTATGAGGGAAGCAGGACGTCGCAAGAAAAAAACTTCCTGATATGAGATAGGAAGAAACCTTGAAAGGAACCAGACTCAACAGAGAACCCATCCTCATTTGGGTGAAAAAAAAAAACAAGTAGCAGGGATTATGTGGTTACATTGTGTGTGTGTGAGCAACTTAAATCATTAGTTCTTAAAGAACAGCTGGAACATCTTTATGGTGAAGTGGGACGTCCTTGGTCACCCTGGTGATGTATCATCCGCTGGAGCAGGTCACAGGGAAGGGTCCAACAGGTCCAGGGTGGAGATGGGGTCTGGATAAGCGGCAGCTCAGTTGTGGCATATGTAACTCAACAGTGAGAGAGAAGGAAAACAGTTAAGTGACAATGTAATCACACGGTTTTGGATTGATTAAATGAATAGAGTGCAAGGATGGACTTCGGCAAGACTAACTAGGTCAGCATAACTAAAAGGAGAACCAGGCTCCCTGATATGTTAAGCAACCAGCCGCTCTCATCATTAACACCGTGATCAATAAGAGAGGGGAAGACAGCAGCTAAACATACCAGATCACTATAATACTCAACACCCATGAGTCCCCCAGATCTGCTCCTTTATCTAAGGGGAATCAATACAAAATGCTTGATTAAATGAATACGTTTTTTAACCTGGACTTAAACACTGAGACTGTGTCTGATTCTCGAACATACATAGGGAGGCTATTCCATAGCTTTGGGGCTCTGTAAGAAAAGGCTCTGTCCCCTGCTGTAGTATTTATTATGCATGGTACTGACAGGCAGCCTGCATCCTTTGATCGAAGTAGGCGTGGCGGAACGTAAGACACTAGAAGTTCGCTTAAGTACTGCGGCGCGAGACCATTTAGAGCTTTATAAGTTAACAGTAGTATTTTAAAATCGATGCGACGTCTCACTGGGAGCCAATGCAGTGTGGATAGGACCGGCATGATGTGCTTATATCTTTTAGTTTTAGTAAGGACTCTCGCAGCTGCGCGTTCTGGACTAACTGAAGTTTATTAACCAACCTAGTTGAACATCCAGACAGTAAAGCGTTACAGTAATCCAGCCTGGATGTGATAAACGCATGAACTAATTTTTCGGCATCAATAAGTGACAAGATATTTCTTATTTTAGCGATATTTCTGAGATAATAGAACGCTATCCTGGTAATATTATCGGCATGGGCTTCAAATGAGAGAATGGAGTCTATAATCACACCCAAATCTTTTACTGTTGCACTTGGTGAAACAGAAAGACTGTCTAGGGTTAAGGTGTGATCGGGAAGCTTACTTTTAGCTCCCTGTGGTCCTAGAACCAGAACCTCCGTCTTGTCAGGGGTTAAGCAAGGTTAACATCCAATCCCTTATTTCCTTCACACATTGCTCAATTTTTATTAAACTGGCCTTTCGCATCAGGCCTTGATGAGACATATAATTGTGTGTCATCAGCATAACAGTGGAAACTGATATCATGCTTACGAATTATGTTTCCCAGAGGCAGCATGTAAAGAGAGAAAAAAAGAAGTGGGCCTAAAACCGAGCCCTGTGGAACACCATACTTTACAAGGGAGCACGCAGAATAATCACCATTTAAATCAAATCAACACAAACTGGTAATGATCGGTTAAATAGGACCTGAGCCACGCAAGAGCCATTCCTTTAATTTCTACTGATTTTTCTAATCTGTGAAGAAGAATATTGTGATCTATGGTGTCGAAAGCCGCACTAAGGTCAAGTAATATAAGCTATTAATATTATATATATACCTAATATATATATATATATATATATATATATATATATATATATATATATATATATATATATATATATATATATATATAACTACCTGTTTGTGATTTTAGCCATTTTAAGTGGGAACAAATGTTGGGATGCCCTACTTTATTTCTCACCAGAAATTGTTTTTTTTAAAGTATATTTCATAGAAAGTTTTTAAAAATCTTTTCTTCAGTTGTAATTATATAGGTACATTACCTATAAATCTCAGTGTTGCTTTAGATTAATATTAAATATCCATATAAGGGCACCCATATGTCCAAATATGTTAAAAACACACATACTTTCATATAGCGGTCTTCATAGATATGTGGAGAAATTTTGAGGGCAACACTGGCTTGTTAGGGCCAGGTGGTATCCATGCCAGTTGGGAAAGTGCTGGTTTCATTTCTTGTAATATAGGACATTATCTCAGAACCAGTCTAGTTAAACAGTGGGAATCTAGAAAGCCAAGAAGCAGACAACCTGTCTGCTAGCTGCGTGGAGTCGTCACTCAGCGTTCACCATATCTAGACTGTGTCTGTCTCCCAAGCAAAACCAAAACACAAAAATTCTCAGATAATTTGTTTAGTAACTTGTTTAACATTAAATTAAATAATGGCGTTGCAGCTATTTATAATGATAATAATCTAAGCGTCACACTAAGTTCTTTATATCAACACAAAATATATAAAGAACTTTGAAAGTATTACATTTGTGTTTAGTCAATTCCATTGACTACTCTGACCTACTCTGATTTTCTAATAGAATTTGCAGATTTTATAACAAATCTAGCTACTTCCTTAGACAAAGCATTCATTGTTATTGACTTAAATAGACATTTTGATAATCACAAAGACTCCCCAATAACAGCTGTTGTTTACATTCTAAATTTTGTAGGAATTAATTAGCGTGATTTAGGACTCATAGTGGTGGAGACACTCTTGATTTAATGTTAAAATTTTGATTAGATATTAAAAATATATTTGTAATTTCTTACATTTTAAAGCTATTTCAGATCTTTACCTTGTCCTATTTAAAATCTGCCTCAGTCAAAGTGTAAATATCTTGCCACTTTACCTGTTAAACGTACATTCACGTAAACTTCTCTAAAACGCTTTATAAAAAAATAATACAGAGTTATCGACATTAATTAGGTCACTGTCTGACCCTGCAGAGCTTAAATGTGCAACCAAATATCTAAATTTAATATGATATACTCTATATGTAACAGTCATGGATGTAGTTTTCCCCCAAGACCACCAGAGGGCTTCCTGCTTCCCCAGTCATTGGTTAATTGTTTTCAGATTGTGTCCAGGTGATGCTTGTGTGTATATATACCCCTGTGTTTTGTTCAGTCTTGGTCTGGTGTTGATGTAATAATGTCATGATGTTCCTCGTTTCTCTAAGCTACTGTCGTGTCTTTGGTTTTCCCCATGCCCTATGCTAATCACTCTTGCTAATGCTAATTGCTAATGCTGTATGCTAAACGCTTGGTTTTCTAGTTCCTTTTCTTATTCTCTTAGGCTAGTTCTGAGATCTTCTATTGTTTTCTTAAATGTCCTATTTCTATATAATTGGATTTGTGTATTTATTTGGTTTTCCTTCTAGATAAATCTAATCCTTTCGTCCTTGGTATATAATTAGCACCTTGGTATACTGATTATGCGCACACCTTAAAACAGACCACTTTAAAAAAAATTAACCTCAAACCAAATTGTCAGTATTTATAATAGCCTGGAAGGAGAGTCTCCTGGATTATAAAGAAGCTCTTATTGCATTTAGATCAGCATATTTTTCCAACCTCATTTAAATGAACAAACACAATCCTAAATTATAGATAGATAGATAGATAGATAGATAGATAAACCATAATTAAAAGAAAATCAATTACAAAGTTTTACTCATATTCAAGATAATTATTTAATTTCATTTATTTCCTCATGAAAACCACCAACTTGTGTTCTAGATCCCTTGCCAAAACGTTTCTTTAAACAGATAATTCCAGAAGGAATTAAACCTGTTTTGGAAATAATAAACTCTTCTATTAGCACTGGTTATGTACTTATAACCCTCTTATTGAAAAGCCAACACAAAACCTCCCCTTTATCTCGAAAAAATGTTAAAGAACAGCAGTTACGCCCACACCCACCTGGGAATAACATTTTCTAAATGTCTCAGTCAGGATTTAGGCCTCACCATAGCACAGAGACAGCACTGGTTTAAATGGTAAAAGACCTGCTAATGGCCTCTGATCAGTGCTGTGTTTTCTTGCTAGCAGCTTTTGACACCATTGATCACAATATCTTCCTTGGTAGATTAGAAAATGTTGTTAGTATAAAGGGAACAGCTATCAGTTTGTTGATTTAAATTTGTAGTTTTCTGCACTTTCTGGGGTAAAGTTTGGTGTTCCACAAGGATCTGTCAAACGCCCTTTGCTTTTTGCTTTGTATATGCTTCCTTTGGGTGAAATATTACGTAAAGATGGTATTAGCTTTTATTTCTATACTGATGATACACAGTTGTATGTTTCAGAAAAGTCAGATACAGGATATCATCCTAACAATGTTGGGGAGTATTTAAAGGATATTAGACAGTGGATGCTTGATAACTTCCTTCTACATAATTCTGGTAAGACAGAAGTTCTCTTACTAGAACAACATGCAGCTAGAAGTAAACTTTCGGATTACGTAGCATCTTTGGATAATCTTTCTGTCTCAGTGTTTACAGCAGTCGAAGACCTTGGTATGATTGTTTTATCTAGATTTTCTTTTGAGGTTCATGCAAATAATATTACCAGGATAGCTTTCATTCACCTTAAAAATATTGCTAAGTTTAGAAATATGATGTCATTACAGGAATCAGAAAAACTATTTTATGCTTTTGTTACTTCTAAATTAGACTACTGTAACACTCTACTGTCTGCGTGTTCTAGTAAGTGCATAAATAATCTCCAGTTAGTCCAGATTGCAGCAGAAAGATTCCTTACTAGATCTAAAAAATATGACCACATCACCCTTGTTTTATTCAGTCTACACTGGCTTTTCATCAAATCTCATATTGATTATGAAATATTACTAATGACCTATAAAGCAATTAATACTTTTGTGCCCCAGTATCTGAGTAAATTTCTGCAACATGATGATCCTCCATGCTTACTTAGATCAAAAGGTGCAGGCTATTCATGGTACCTCAAATAATGAAGGCCACAGCAAAGGGTAGAGCTTTCTCTTACAAAGATCCACAGTTATGGAAAAACCTTCCCATTAGCGTTTAGATCTCAGACAGTTTCAGTGTTCAATTCGGGAAGTGGTAGCACAGTGATAAAGATAAAGATGTTGGACTGCTAATTAAAAGTTACCGCTGTTGGGCCCCTGAGCAAGACACTTAACCCTAATTGCTTAGTTGTTTAAAAGAAATAAATGTAAGTCGCTCTGGATAAGGGTGTCTGCCAAATAATGTAAATGATGGGTATAAGAGTGACATCATGTGATGTCAAGTAATGTTATGGCCACGCCCAAATAAAATGGGCGGAGTCATAAAGTTTTTGCCAATATGGCAAAATGGCAATGCATTTTAATATTAAAATGCTAATAACAGTGAAGGGCCTTGCCCACCTAAAATGGTCTATGTGACATATCAAATTGCCTAGCACAGTAAAAAAAGTTCATGATATGTACAATAGTAACATCAAAGCCACACCCACCTAAAATGGGCAGAGCCAATGTTTAACCAATAGTTTAACAGATATCTGACATTTCGAAATGTTCAGCACAGGAATTGCAAGGAGTCATACATTTTAAACAACATGGCTATTAAAATGCTGGTGATAAACTTGGTGATAGAAAAAATAGAGCAGGTATATGGATGAGATAAGTGAGGACAAGTTAGTGGGTGTGAGTGAAGAGGAGGTAGAGAATACGGGTAGGTGGAGATGATTTGCTGTGACAATAAAGCTGAAAAAATGAAGAGCAGACAAGACACCGTTTCCACCACCAACATAATCACAAACATTAAGCATAGAAAGCGTACACCGATGTAACACAGTTCCTTTAAAAACATACATTTTTACATTTTATGTTTACGTAAAGGCATGATTTAGGTAGGAATAAAATAAAATATAATTCGTAATTTTGTATGTATGTTCTACACTTTAGTTAGGTGTCCTACTGATTGTATGAATGCAGGATGTCCTAGTTTGCTGTTCAGTTAATTTAGTTTTACTTTAGCTTGAGCGCATATGAGCAAAAATATTCGAACATTGTGTGACACTTTTCACACACTGTCTAAATATTTTTCCTCATATGCATAAATGATAAATAAATTTACATTTTGGCACCCTTATCCAGAGCAACTCTTTTGTACAACTGAGCAATTGAGGGTTAAGGGTCTTTTTCAGGGGCTCACATTGGTGGCTTACAAAATCAACATGGTATTCTATTTTATTTTATTCCTACCTAAATAATGCATTCACATAAGATGTAAAACGTATAATTTTGAAGGAACAGCTTATAAAAGGTAGAAAATAAAGACAGAGTTGAACTGTTAGAAAAACATCTGTGTGACATTTTATTGTAAATGATAGGTGATGTGATGTTAATGTCTATCATAAGACTGAGATAAACTTTACTTTAACCTGTATTATATAAGCAGAACAGAGAGACTTTGGAGGAGACGGGATGTGAAAGTAGTGGTAGAAATTCAGGATTTTTGCTTCATGTCAATCAGATCAGACGTTACTAGTTACTAAATATTTGAGTAGCTTTTCATTGGATACTTTTTACTTGTACTTTTACTTGAGTACAGATTTAGAATACTCGACCCATCCCTGGTGCCCACAGATCAAGACCAAATGATTATTAATCAAATAGGGTTCAAATAGCCGTCATTTTGACATGTACCGCTTCATGTTTTTTTTAGGTTGGAGCTGGAATTTTTGTACACTGTAGTGTTCATTTTGTTGCATGCTGCATTAATCACATTATAAAACTATTCTTGTTGACATCTTGGAGTAAAAACTTTAGACTAAACTTGAGGTGATTTTCCTCTGATAACTCACACATGTCTTCTTCTGCTTAATCTTCCAGCTAACTGCATGCTAATCTTAAACGGGAGATTTATAGCAGCCCCTCACAAAGTAGCTTTCCAAAGTATCACAATACTTATGCACAATTCATGTATATTTATTACTATTTGACAGTAAAAGAGGAACGCTGCCAAATGTAGCGAAGCAAAAGTAAAGTTTTTTCACAAAAAATGTTCTTGTGTTAGAGTGAAAGTGCACATATTATAGTCAGGTGACGTCATGGCCTTGCCCATCTAAAATGGGCAAAACAAGGCATACAGTTTAATCAATATGGCTATGTGACATACCAAAATGGGAAGTGCATAATGGGCATTATAGTGACATTATGTGATGTCATGTGCCAAATCAAAAATGGGCAAAGTCATAAGGCTGAATCAATATTGCCATATAGCATTTACATTTTCATTTATGGCATTTGGCAGATGGCCTTATCCAGAGTGACATACATTAATCCCTTCTGTACAACTGACCAATTGGGGGTTATGGGCTTTGCTCAGGGCTAAGCGGTGGCAACATATAAAAAAGCTCAGCTCATTGAGAGTAAGTGCATGACTGGCATAATGGTGAGTTTACCTGCTGTCACAGGATATAATGGCACCAAGTAAAAAGACAGAGTTTCATAATTCCCCAAATGTAATTTTCTTCAAATATTAAGAGTACAGACAGTTTTGTATTCCCACTTTAAACACTGGACAAAACTAAAGTATGTTTTTAGATTATATATGATCTTATTTTGACTAACACATTGTGGTCTTCCATAGATTTTATTTTGTAGGAAGAAGACACAATTAAGCAAAAAGGAGTATTGAGTTGGCGGGAGAGATCTTAAAGCATTATTTCACAGCATTATTTTAAAGCAGACACACTAAATTTGTAAATGTGGAGTAAATGTTTGAAGCAACATAAATTTTTATCTTATTTGACTTATTTAACTGTGCAATTGGGGTTAATGTTGCTCAAGGGCTCAGCGGTGGTGATTTTTCCAGTTGGCAGGTCAACACCTTAACCACTGTGCTACTATTTACCCTGACAAAAATACTCAATGGTTTACCCAACAGATCATAAGAAACACATCTGTTAGGAATATCAAAGGTTCACTTAAAACAAGGGGAGTCTGCTTTTAGTCTGCTTTTAGCTGTTTTTTTTATCTTAAAGCTAAGGGGAGTCTTTTAGCTGTTTTAGCTAAGGGAGTCTGCTTTTAGCTGTTTATCTTAAGCTAAGGGAGTCTGCTTTTAGCTGTTTTATCTTAAAACAAGGGGAGTCTGCTTTTAGCTGTTTTATCTTAAAGCTAAGGGGAGTCTGCTTTTAGCTGTTTTATCTTAAAGCTAAGGGGAGTCTGCTTTTAGCTGTTTTATCTTAAAGCTAAGGGAGTCTAGCTTTTAGCTGTTTTTATCTTAAAGCTAAGGGGAGTCTGCTTTTTAGCTGTTTTATCTTAAAGCTACTAAGGGGAGTCTGCTTTTAGCTGTTTTATCTTAAAGCTAAGGGGAGTCTGCTTTTAGCTGTTTTATCTTAAAGCTAAGGGGAGTTTTTTTTTTTATCTTAAGCTAAAGCTGTTTTATCTTAAAGCTAAGGGGAGTCTGCTTTTAGCTAGGGAGTCTGCTTTAGCTGTTTTATCTTAAAGCTAAGGGGAGCTGCTTTTAGGAGTCTGCTTTTAGCTGTTTTATCTTAAAGCTAAGGGGAGTCTGCTTTTTAGCTGTTTTATCTTAAAGCTAAGGGGAGTCTGCTTTTAGCTGTTTTTTTATCTTAAAACTAAGGGGAGTCTGCTTTTAGCTGTTTTATCTTAAAGCTAAGGGGAGTCTGCTTTTAGCTGTTTTATCTTAAAAAGGGGAGTCTAGCTGTTTTAGGGGAGTCCTGCTTTTAGCTGTTTTATCTTAAAGCTAAGGGGAGTCTGCTTTTAGCTTTTTAGCTAAGTTTTTTAGCTCTTATCTTTAAAGCTAAGGGGAGTCTGCTTTTAGCTGTTTTATCTTAAAGCTAAGGGGAGTCTGCTTTTATCTTAAGCTCTTTAATCTAAAGCTAAGCTGTTTATCTTTTTTAAGCTAAGGGGAGTCTGCTTTTAGCTGTTATCTTAGCTAAGGGGAGTTTTTAGCTGCTTTTTAGCTGTTTTAAAAGCTCTTAAGCTTTTAAGGGGAGTCTGCTTTTAGCTGTTTTATCTTAAAAAAAGCTAAGGGGAGTCTGCTTTTAGCTGTTTTTTATCTTAAAGCTAATGGGGCTTTTAGCTGCTTTTAGTCTGGGAGTCTTTTTTTAGCTGTTTTATCTTAAAGCTAAGGGGAGTCTGCTTTTAGCTGTTTTTAAAGCATCTTTTTAAAAGCTAAGGGGAGTCTGCTTTTAGCTGTTTTATCTTAAAGCTAAGGGGCAGCTGCTAAGGGGAGTCTGCTTTTAGCTGTTTTATCTTAAAACAAGCTAAGGGGAGTCTGCTTTTAAAGCTAAGGGGAGCTGCTTTTTAAGCTGGGGAGTTTTTATCTGCTTTTAGCTGTTTTAAAAGCTAAGGGGAGTCTGCTTTTAGCTGTTTTATCTTAAGCTAAGGGGAGTCTGCTTTTAGCTGTTTTATCTTAAAGCTAAGGGGAGTCTGCTTTTAGCTGTTTTATCTTAAGCTAAGGGGAGTCTGCTTTTAGCTGTTTTTCTTAAGCTAAGGGGAGTCTGCTTTTAGCTGTTTTATCTTAAAGCTAAGGGAGAAGGGGTCTGCTTTTAGCTGTTTTAATCTTAAAGCTAAGGGGAGTCTGCTTTTAGCTGTTTTTTATCTTAAAGCTAAGGGGAGTCTGCTTTTTGTTTAGCTGTTTTATCTTAAAGCTAAGGGGAGTCTGCTTTTAGCTGTTCTTAAGGGGAGTTGCTTTTACTGTTTTAGCTTAAAGCAAGGGGAGTCTGCTTTTAGCTGTTTTATCTTTTAAAGCTAAGGGAGTCTGCTTTTAGCTGTTTTTATCTTAAAACTGCTTTTAAGGGGAGTCTGCTTTAAGCTAAGGGGGAAGCTGCTTTTAGCTGTTTTATCTTAAAACAAGGGGAGTTGCTTTTATGTTGATCTTAAAGTTGGGGAGTCTTTTAGCTGTTTTATCTTAAAGCTAAGGGGAGTCTGGGTTTTATCTTTTAGTCTTTTAGTCTGCTTTTATGCTTATAGCTGTTTTATCTTAAAGCTAATGGGGAGTTGGCTTTTAAAAAAGCTGTTTAATTAAAGCTGTTTTAAAGCTAGCTGCTTTTAGCTGTTTTATCTTCAGCTAAGGGGATTCTGCTTTTAGCTGTTTTATCTTAAATAACTAGGCTTTTTAAACAGCATTTAAAAACTTGTTATGTGTATTATTTTAATTATGCTATGGTAGTCTGCATATTTTACGCTTTTTCAATACTTAGCATAGTAAATCCTAAAATTCTTGATCTAATCTAGTTTAAAAACATTTTTTATGTATTAATTTATCAATTTATTATAAAAATGTGCTAATCTATCAGAGTAATTAATTGATCTTAAAAAGCATTATTTATAAAAATTGTTTGGAATTATAGTATTAAAAGCTTTTTAATCTACTCAAATTAAATTACTTCAAAATCGTTCTTTGGGAATCAGAGCCTTGTTTATACTTCACCAATCGTTATTAAGGGCATTAAATACTAAAATTCTTTTATTATTATCAGCTTTGGGAATCAAATTAAGCCCCCCCCCTCCTTCAAAAAAATCCCCCCCCTCCTTCAAAAAATTACTGGTAAGCCCATCTGTTCCTGAAGATTTGTTTACAGGAATCTTCTTTACATTGGCATCCAATTCTTCAATTCTAAGTCACATCACATAATTCTTTATAGGAGTTCTTAATTTGCAGACTATTGTTTTGTATTTTGGAAAAAAAAGATCACAGTCCTCTGGGGAAAAATCTGAAGAATACAATTTGGAATAAAACAGGAACACTTATTTTTTTAGTTCTTTGCGAATCTTTACAATCTTCATCATGGATCATTAAACTATCAACGGAGTTTCTTTTCTGCCTATGTTTTTTTAAATAACTAAAACATGAGGAGTTCTTTTTACCTCAATTCACTTGGCACGCGATCTTACAAATGCACCATGAACCCTCTGCCTATACAAATTATCTAATTTATTTTGACGCTCTATCACCCTATTTTTTTCCCTCACTACCTAATACAGGCTTAAAACAGTACAGGCTTGTTTGACGAATTAGGTTATTTTCAAACTCTTTATTGTCTTTTATTAACTTCTTAGAGAAAACTATGGTGAATTATCTAATTTTGAATTTAAAAATATCCATTTACTTACATTACATAGTAAAGAATCATTCATCTCAATACTTCTTATCAATTTCTTGACCTTCCTACAAAATTCTTTACTTTGTAACAGACAGGCATTACATTTCCAACATCCTTTGTTTCTGAATTGCTTAACAGTGGGTTCTAGAACAAGATCAATAAAGCAATGATCTGTTAACAGAGCCTTAAATATTGAAGCCATAGAAGTGTATTTTACAATATTATTACTAACCAACCAATAATCAATTCTTGCCACACTTCCAAACTGGTTAGAACCATGACTGAAAAAAAAACGTATTACCCCACTGATCGGACCAAAAAGAGGCATCCAAATCTGCTGAATGAGTATCTTGTAAAAATATACAATGAGCTTTTTGCTCTTCGCATAATAAATGACCACTACAATCAGTAGGTAATGGCTTCACCAGGACATTTATGGAAACCTATTGCCACACCTCCAAACCAGTTAGAACCATGACTGAAAAAATAACGTATTACCGCATTAATTGGACCAAAAAGAGGCAACCAAATTTGATGAATGAGTCTCTTGTAAAAATATACAATGAGCTTACTAATAACTCTAAAACAAAAGAAACAAGTAGAAAAAACACACAAACTATGAAACACCTGCTTAACAACTCTCTCTCCATCTCTGTTTAATCTGTACTTTACAGATAAAGCTCTAGTTGCTCTATGTAAAATTCCCACTGCCTTAAACCATGGCATCTCAACCATCAACAACAATCCGCCGTCCTACAGAAAAGCTATACAGACTGTGAAAAAATGCCTTCTTGCCTGCTCTTTTAACCTGATTAATTAGTGGCCACATCTTTTGTCTTTCCTCAAAATCCTCTCGAGAAAGTATCTCCAAATTTCTTCCTTTATCCGTCTTTGCACAAACGGCACCATAAGATTTCTGTTTCTATTGTCCATCATTCTGCCCAACAGATGTACAATAATACCTGTTTCTTCCAACTTTTACTCTAAATCTCGTCAATCAAAGGATTTGGATGACAAGTGATCTGACACCTTGGTCTTTTTTTTCCGCTATTCCTTTGATAAGGAGGCACCAACTCATTTTATATCTTTCCTGCTCTTAAACCCTCTCCTTAAGCTCACAGTTCTCTTTACGAAGATCATCGTTTTGTAAGTCCTTGATTCTCTAGGCTGTGAGAAAAAGGGAAAAAAAGGTACTAGCAAATTAAAAAAGAACTTTGGTTTATTTCTGGCTAAAGAGATTTAAGTTGTTTATTTGTTCAAGGACACAAACACTCCCAATCACTCCGTGTGTTCACCAGCATTAGCTGAGTGGAAATCCACCAAGCCCATATTCCTCTCCTGTTTAGGACTCAAGGATAACATCAAGTGGGCTCCCCTGGAAGCACACACCATTACACATCATTACTGAAAACAGCTTTTACTGCTTCCCAGATTTGTGGAAACAAAGTACTCAAACATTTCAGGTATTTTAAGAAGAGCAAAGAAAAATGAATATTTTTTTAACAAGGATGCATTATACCGTATGTATCAAAAAAGACACTGAAGACTTCATAATGTAAAAAAAAGGTTTCTTTTAAATTCACGCTCTAATAAATTTCATTAATATATTTAATAAATGCAAGTAAATGTTGTTCATTTAATCACAAAATACTAAAGAAAATATCAGCATTATCACAAAAACGTTAAGCAGCACAAATGTCAATATTCATAAAATTTTTAAAAACCTTATACCTAAGCAGCAATCATCATATAATCATCTAAAGAATCATGTGACACTGAAGACTGGGGTTAATAATGCTGGACAATTCAATTAAAAAAATAATTTACATTTAATACAGGAATAAATTATTTCAAACAGAAAACAGTTATTTTAATTTGAAATAATATGTAGCATATTGTTTATTCTATTTTTATAATAATATATAAAAAATAATAATAATAAAATAAATGCTGCCTTGCAGAGACTTCTTTCAAAAACATGAAAAAAAGATGTGTTGTCAGAAACTTATCATTATTTATATTTTTTCATGTTTTTAAAAAGATTCTCTTAACGCAATAAATTATCTCCAAGGCAGCATTTGAAAATATAAGGAACAATCTGCTTTCACACTTTAACAGTATATGTAAAAATAGGCCTGCGGGAGGCCTTAGCTACGTTTAGTCTTAATTAAATGTATTTGGATCACCCTTTTAATGAAAGCCTATCTCTAGCATCACAATGCAGCAAACTTCAACCCTGAAAATGATTAGAGACAGTTAAAAGGATTATCTCACACATACTTGCCAATGTCTGAATCATCTTTGTAGTATCCTTTAAACACGATTAAATAACATTTTTAACAAAAAACATTCTTTTTTCAGTTAATGAGTACACAACACAATAAATATAAAGATTACAGTTTGAACACTGTGGAAAAACATATTTTTGGTAATTTACAACAACACACAATGACTTGCACGCTTGGTTCAAATGATGCATCGTTAATTTGATTTTTAACTGTTGCCGGGTGGGATCTGTGATAGATCAGTAAAACTTTGACTGTAACGCAGATTTGCAGGTTTGGAGTCGGATCTGGTTCGGACTCAGCTGCTGTCTGAGGGTGTCATTACAGAATGCATAAAAACTACTTCATAATATTGTTACTTCTCGAAAAGACTACTGTAACGCTCTGGGTGTTTCAGTAAGTGCATAAATGAGCTCCATTTTTAATCAGTCTACACTGGCTTTCATTGGCATGCAGTCAGGGCAAGCAAGGCATTCTCTGCTAGCATAAACACTATCAGAAGCTGACCTACATTTACAATCTAAATTCTGATATTTGTTCTAATAAATTGTATTAATTTATTCCCAACAGCTTATTCTCTTAATTTCATAGCATAGCTGCTCAGAACCTTTAGAATCACTAGTACCTCAAATAATGAAGACTACAGCAAGGGACAAAGCTTTTTCTTACTAAGCCCTACAGTTATGGAACAACCTCCCAATTAGTGTTCAGGACTCAGACTCAGTCTCAGTGTTTAAGTAGAGGCTGAAAACACATTTATTTTGCCAAGCCTTTAATCTGTAGTTTTTTCTCGAGTAAAGAAGCAGAACTGGAGGGATGATAGTTAAAGAGCGCTTGGTAAACTGGGATATTGTATGTCGTTCCCCCATTCTTACATGTTCACTTAAGTTTGTTGACAGTGGTGTGGTGGGTCGGCTCTTATCCTCATGTCTGGGTTACCTTCTGACTCTCCCTTTTCAGTTACACTGCCATAGCTAGTACCCAACTACAGTGTCTTTAACTTTTGCACAATACAGACACAATCCATCTCTTTCTCTCTCTCTTCCTTAATAATCCATCTCTCTCTCTCTCTGGGGTTACACATGTCCCTGAGGTATCCGGGGCCCATTACGCTACACAAAACAACACAATTACAGAAAACAACAAAGAGCTACTTAACAAAAGAACAACACAGAGCTAAGAACTAGAGAATAGTCACTCTATACTGTACATTAAATAGCACTCTGCTGGTCCCTCTGTCAGGATCGGGGATGAAAGATGGGCTTTCCTCATCCTTCGCAGGAAGTATAGGCACTGCAGTACCATAAGCTGTAATTAACAAACAATCAGTCACCTAGATGAGAATGGGTTCTTTCCTAGCTAATTCATAAAAGGATGCTACAAGTCTCCCTCTTAAGTCTATCTTGCGTCAAATTAAAACAGAGAAAGACGTGTGTGTGTGTGTGTTATCGGAGGCAGATTACCAGTGTTCTCAAGCTCATTTTCACTCAAAGATGTCAAAAAGAATAGTTGCATAATGTGATTTATGCTGTGTGCAACAAAACAAACCGACATCACAGTGTATTTCTAGCCCCAACCTAAAAAAAACATGTGGCGGTAAGTGTCAAAATAACACCTATTTAAACTTTATTAATCATCATTTGGCATCTATGGACACTTTGACCCTAGTGTAAAACCACATTTCACACACTGTCTGAATATTATATCGCTCTTGCGCAAGCAATGACAAATATCTATTTAACACAAAACTTCATAAACTAAACTGCAAACTGGGATGTCCTGCATTTTTATAGGTTAAAGGTTAAGTTATAGGTTTTTTGGAACTTTACTTAAGTGTAGAATATTCATACAAAATCCACACAGGATTGTATTTAATTTTATTACTACCTAAATAATGCATATACTTAAGAAACTGCTATTAAAAGGTAGAAAATAAAGACAGAGTTTAACTGTTAGAAAAATATCTGTGTGTGTTTGAGATTTTATTGTAAATGACAGGGGATATGATGTTATGATGTCCATCACAGGACTGAGATTGAGGCTTTACATTTACAGCATTTGGCAGTCTTACATTTATCTAATTCATACAACTAAGCAATTGGCGGTTAAGGGCCTTGCTCAGGGATCCAGCAGTGGTGAAGTGAACAAGTGTATATTGCTAAGATATTTGCAGAGATGCTAGTCAAGATGTTATAATATAATAATTTAATGTAATTAAACCTTATTTTCTAAAACCTCCCAAATCGACATCTAACGGGTTTTCCTATATTGCATCACATATTATTAATCTTATTACTTCAGTGGGATGCAAGAAGCCTTTACTTTACTGTTTATTGCAGAGAGGAAAAATCAGATGTTATATGTATCCAACAATCTTGGATGAAGCCTAATTTGGACTTCAGTTTAATAGCAACAAAAAAAGGATATGAAAGAGAATGTATTACATTTGTGAGGGTGAGGGTGTTTATCAGAGAATCATAGTCATCGATTTGTGGTAATAGAGGTTTGGGAAAAAAATTTATGAATCTTTTATCCTAAATCATAAATTATTATTACGAACTATCTAAAAAAAACTAAATAAAAAGAATAATTTTAGTGGCAATAGAAGCTATCCCAAAAAGCAAAAGATAAAATTCAAAGAAAGTCAGAATCCTGGTTGGTAGTAAGTATAAAACCGCTGTAAGAAATTGAAATAAAGCCTTAGACCTGTTAACTCATTAATCGCAATTGTCACAAAACGTTCAACACACAGGCTGGTCTTCCCCTAGAACACAAAACTGAACAGTAGATGAGACGTAAGGTAAGAATCTCCTCTCTTTGTTTTCTTTTAAGAATACTCTTAAGGTTTAGAAAATAAGTATTTGTTGTTGATGATGATGATCTTCATACTGCGTTTTTCTATGCTCAGATTCTGTAGAAATGAGATCATTGAAAAGTGTTAAAGTGACGTAGGTTAAAGAACATATTAGACTGCAATGGCAGTGGACAAGGGGTAAAATATTTTCATTTTTTGACTAAAACAGGACTAATAAGAATATGGAAGGTCACGAAACTGCACATTAAAAGTAATTTGCACCAGAAGATGGCAGTAATTCTAACCACTAAGGATGCAAGCTTCCAAAACGAAGAAGAAGAAGAAGACAGGTAGAACGATGGTCCCGGGTTGGGGAGGGGGGTGTGGTGGTCGAGAGGTGTTTATGCCCAGCGAGGCAGCTGTACAGTATAATGGCGGATGGTCCAGGTCTCTGCGTAGAAAGCAGACGAGGCCGAGCATAAAAAACGGTAAGTGAGTCAATACATGCGAAGTTTAAATTACCTGTTTGATAATTTGAACATCTCGTTTTCCTGTACTTTATTTTCCTGAAGCGCGTATAAGTGTGCAGATAGCTTAAAGTGAACCGTTAGCTTTAACACCTGTGGCAGTAAGCTGTTCTGTCCCCACACCGTTATCCGAGGCGCTCCATTGTTTTTGGACGGTGTTACGTGTCTATTCCGGTGCTGCGTTACAAATATCGTACACTGTAACTTTCGGGGGGGGGAATCTGTTCTGCAATTTACTAATAATAACTAATTTGAAGTAATTAAGCGTAATGCAAAAAAAACCCTCTCAGATGTTTAATTTATTATGCTGTGGCAATGTCTGACTTTGTAAACTGTTGAATTCTGCAGACTAAAGCTGCGTTTTCACCATCATTCCGGGGGAAAAGGTGACAATTACGGTATTACTTAGCGTTACTCTTCTTTTAAATAACAACAAGCTCGCGCTGTACCGTTATAGGACCTGGAGCTACCTTTCCTGCATGTTTGCTTGCTTACGTTTGAGTGACGTGTGACGTTCCGCCTCGCACCGCCCCGCGTCGGAAACTGGAGTCATCAGCATGTCTACCTGAACGATGAGCGCAAAAAGAACAGCGTGGGTTAATGTATGGTTTAACGTGTGAACCTGCGCTTTTGTCTGGAACAGTTTGAGCAGAAATCGGGGAAAGGAAACTGTCGTCCTAAAAGCGTTCCGATCACCAGGAGAGAAAAGCCGAGGCGTGTTGCTTGCTGCAGCAAATGGCAACTTGTACAGGTAGAAAACGGATAATCTTCTAATTTTAGCTCTACAACAAAGACTTTTTGTGTGTGTTTAGTTTTATAGCTTTGATGTAGATAGTCTGTCTGACAGTTTTAATTTTCCGACGCACATTTACAGCTCGATCGCTGAAACAGGGTAAAATGATGAGGAAGAAGGAAAGTAGCGCATGAGAAGGTTGCTGGAGATTTCAGTGGTTTGCAGCGGAGGTAGTTTCCTGTGAAGGGTTTATGTAATGTAGGTGTGGCCTGATCGGCGGAGCGGACCGTTAGATGATGCAGTGATGGACGGGGATTTGGCGCTAATGTCGGACACTGTCCAGGTGGGCGATGTGATGTAACCTTCATAGGTAATTTAGCTCGCGTCTTGCCCATTTTCTGTTCCAAATATTTCTAAAATTTTACAGCCTTAAATGACGTAGCTGCAGGTGAAACAAATAAAACATTTTTAAGACGGATTTAAATTAATACAGAATATAAAATATAAATAGTGGAAGTGGTTAAGGTTCTGGACTGCTAACTGGAAGATTGTGGTTCAATTCCCAGCACCACCAAGCTACCACTGCTGGGCACCTGAGCAAGGCCTCAAACCCCCAATTGCTCAACTGTATAAATGAGCTAAAAGTAAGTCGCTGTGGATAAGGGCCTGCTCCTCGTGCCCAGATTTTGAAGTATGCATCCGATGAACATTTTACTATCCCATGAGGCCATGGGAGAGACGATATAGCAATTGTCACGTGCTTTAAGTAGGTGCTAAAGGGAAAAAAAAAGAATTCTTTTTTTCAATTGGACTTTTTTAAAATTATTCAAGTTAAACATTATGCGATTAAAAAAAATTTACCAAAACCTGGTAAGGAACATACAGATCCCAGCAATTACAGGCCCATAGCTTTGACAAGCTGCCTATGTAAGACTATGGAAAGGATGGTTCATAACCGACTTGTCTGGAAACTTGAGCCTGACCACCAGATAAGTAATTTCCAGTGTGGGTTTAGAAAGAGTAGGATGCAAAACAGATCATCTTATCCAACTGGAGTGGTTTTATCAGAAAGTAGCAGTTTTCTTTGACCTTAAAAAGGCATATAATACTACATGGAAATATGGCATTTTAAGAGATTTATATAAAATAAGATTTAGAGGAAATTTACCCATCTTTATTTCAAAATTCCTGCCAAATAGATCCTTTCAAGTAGAAGTAGGAACCACTATGTCAGACCCTCAGATACAACAGCAAGGAGTTCCTTAAGACATTATCCCCTCAGTCACTCTATTTATGATAAAAAATAAATTGTGTTGCAGAGCTCATTGAATCAAACATAATGTGCAGTCTGTATGTGAATGACATTTGTATATGCTACAGTGGGAAAAATATGAATATAATTAAACCGCAGTTACAGTAATGCATAAACCAAGTAAATACCTGGTCAACTAAAAACGGGTTCAAGTTCTTTAGAACCAAAACTGTGTGTCTACTTCTGCCACCTGCGATCCTTACATCTAGACCCAAATCTCCTTATTGATGGATAACCTATTAGAAACCAAATTCCTTGGACTTATCTTTCACAACAAATTGACTTTCATCCCACATATAAAAGACCCAAAGAACAAATGTTTAAGGACCTCAGATCTTCGTAAAGTTGGTGTTGGTAAAACGAAATTGGAAGCGGACTATACTGTTTTAATGAGGCTGTACAGACTCGGTCAATACTGGATTATGGGAGTATATTTTATAACTCTGCAAGAAAATCATACTTAAAAATGCTGGATCCTGTACACCACCAAGGTCTGAGACTAGCTCTAGGACCTTTTAGAACTACACCTGTCAAAATAAAGACAAAACAGTGCAATCCAGCATTCAAACCTCAATCCTCCAAACTCAATATCTGCATTTATTTGAGGCCAGACCCAACTATGTCAGATCATTTGGAGTACGCATCAGACCACATATTGAAACTTTAAATCTAAACCTTGACATCATCACCCAGACTTTCATCTGCCCAGTTCCACAATGGAAGGTAAATAATCTGTGCATCAATTTGGATCTGACCAATAATAAGAAGGCAAACACTTTCCTACATGCATATCAGCAACAAGCTGCCGGCATAAGAAACTCTTACCCTTCCCATAAACCTATATACACAGAGAAATCAAAAATGAACAATCTTGTTTTTGCAGCAGTAGTCATTGGGCAATTACAGTATGGTAAATGTATTCCAGACCAAAGCTCAGTTTTTACAGCTGAAGCACAGGCTTTATTATTGGCTTTGGAACAAATTGACAGAATTGAAAAACACAATTTTATTGTATTTACTGACTCAAAATCTTGCCTACAAGCATTAAAATCCTTTAAACTAGAGCATCACAACATTACAGACATCTTGATTAAAGTAAATAAACTACAAAGAAACTTCTATACTATAGTTTTCAGCTGGATCCCAGGACATGCTGGAATACCTGGAAATGAGCAAGCAGACAAAGTTGCAAAAACAGCGCTTACAGGAGTAATTAAAGAGTGCAAAATCCCACCTTCAGATCTGAAACCACAAATATACAAATATATCCAAGTAAAATAGCAAGCAGAATGGGATCAATGCCTGAATAACAAACTCTTTGAAATCTATCCTATAGTAGGGAAAAAATCGTTTTATTCTTTTAACTCAAGAGAAGATGAAGTTATCTATACAAGATGTCGTATCGGTCACACTAGATTTACCCATGGACATTTAATTAAAGGAGAAGCTGCTCCAAAATGTCAGTACTGTAAACTTAACAGTAAAACACATACTTCTGAAATGTACTATATTTAACGTTTTAAGACAACAATTTAATCAGGAGGAACTTTGATGGACTTGCATCCAAAAATGTTAGTCCTTACCAAAAAAAATGTATTTTCTATATTATTGTTATTGACGTATTTTTATTGTTATGCACCCATGTTTCATAGTAACTGTTTTTACAATTTTTATTTGTTTTGCCATGAAATAGCCATTGAAGCTGATATGGCAATAAACATTTATTCATTTCTATTTTAAATTCACTCTGCTGTGATGTCACATGTCGACATGCATGGGTATGGAATTTTAACAAATTAAGTGCATTATCAATCAGAAATTAAATACATTTCTTAGACATATATTACGTTTTGTGTCAAACCCAAATGTAGTTTGGGGATTTTTGAACAGAAAATGTGTACAAATTTGCATTTTGTCTGTCATTAAAACGGCGGCATCACATTACATTTTCATCCACAGGTTATGAAGTTTGTTGTAGCAGTATAAGCACTTGTTTTTTCTGTTGTAAAATACATTTGGCCAAAATCTCACTTAATAAAAAAAAAAATAAAATGCATAGGCTATTTAAGTGTGGGCTATTTTTGTCTACAACTAGATGGCAAATGTTAGGTCCCACATCAGACCTGAAATACAGAAAATATGAGACAAAATGTTTCTTGCATAAAGAAAATGCTGTACTTATTTAAACAGGATTTATGACTATGCAGCTGATATTAACAATTTTTTTTTTTACCGAAGGCTTGAAATGGTGTACCATCTACTGGCGACCACCAAACATTTTTCCTTCAGTAAGGATGTTTGGGCAGCAGACAGGAATTCAAGCGGTGTCTAAACAGTAAGTTGCTACTTAGTTTGTGAAATACATAACTTACTAGGAAGTTAATAAACAATGATACCATAAGTTTCCCTTCTCAAGTATAAGTCCAGTATAGTATTAACCCTGTCCTTTAAATCTGCCATGTCACTCATGATTATCACATTGGTCACATAACATTTCATAAGTCAGCATAGTTTGTCAGTAACATAGAGTCAGTCAGGGATTTGTGTGCATTGAATTTTAGTTCGTGGCTGTCAAAGTGACTTTTTAAGAGATCCTTTTGTGTGTGGCTTTTGTTGGTAAAAAATAAAAAACATTCTATGCAGTAATAATATGCAATGTCCGAACAGCCGGGATTTGTCTACACCTGGCACCTCTTTTGAACTGATTCATTTTATAGTTTAAAACAACTGATCTGTTCAACACTAAATTTATAATACACCACTCGCTGCCTGAACAAATCATTAAAAAAAAACTTCAGAGATAGTAAGTGTGTTTACCATATTCAACAAAGTGGTTAGAAAAGATTCAGCCTCAATAATACAGAGTATTTTCATGTTATTTGTAAAACAGTATGGTGCAAATTACCTATAAAGTTTGGAATTCAATCAAAAAAACAAGATATATTTGTAGAGTATGTCTAATTGACATATAACCCTTTTTATATGACAGGTTTTCCCAGATCGCATCACAATTTTATTTTCTGCCAATAGTGGAGGATAAACCATTATCACTGATTGATCACTCATTTATTTTACAGTATTTTCGTTTTAGTCACCCTCCTCTTCCACATTCTCCCCACGGTTTCTAATGTAAAGTCAGTTTCTGTCTGTTAAAATAGTAAAAGGCTTTATAATCTGTTTCGTATCTATTTTACACTGTGTGTTAAGCTTCTTATTTTTTTTTATATGGTGTCTGGTTGCATGGATCACAAGAGGTTTTTTTTTTGCGACCACATCATTGGTGTTTTATCTGCTTGTTTTTACATAAGTGCTATTATTTAGGCTGTTTACAGTATTTTTTAACTCATTTAAAAAGATGTTTAGCCTAAAATCATTATGCTGTAAATTGATATTCATATATAGATCCATCAAATTCTTAGTTTTTAAAATTTTCATGCTTTTTTGTTTAATAATGTCCTAGCATTATGAGCAGCCTTAAACAAGCGTAAATAGTCTCTGTCTCTTTCTTTATAGCTGTGTAGCCTAGACATGTGTGTGTGTGTGTGTGTGTGTGTGTGTGTGTGTGTGTTTGATGATAAGGAGGTGTGCAATTTTTCGAATAATATTCTAATAATTCACAGCAATCTGCAAATATAAGTTTTGTTTAAAATGCTCATTCTTAGTACAAACACTGATCTCAATAAAGTTGGAACGTTGTATAAAGCGTGAATTAAAAACTATAATGACCAGGGATGAGTCACAATTTTCAAATATTCGATTAGATAATTTTAATATACTCTGAAAAAAATTGGATTACAATTTACTTAAAAAAACTTCGCTCAAAAAAGGCTAGTAAATTTACAAAGACTTGCAAAGTAAAAGCCTAAACATAATTATTAGTAGCTTTAATAATCAAATTTTTAGGTTACCTTTACTTAGAAATTTCCAGTAAATTTAATTGACTGTTTGTAAATTTTACTTAAGTAATGCTTATAAATATATTGATTTATAACATTTTTTCCATGGGTCCTAGTTATTTTTTTATTGATTCTAAGTAACCTTTATTTTAAATATTATTTAAACATTATTTAATATAAGTTGTATCACTAGAAATGTTTTCAATGAATAACACTGACAGACATTTTCCTTAAGTAATTCTATTTAAAATAAACTCTTGAGTAAACAGATTTAAAAAATATGACATCGCATAACAATTTAACATAAGATGCTTAACTGTACATGCAACAGTGTAATAAAAAAACTAGTTCTGTGAAACAGTAAACTGTAGTACAAACCTTGCTTTAATTTACATTAACAAACCTTTAGAACATTTTAGAAATTGCTGAACACATAAGCAAATTCGAAAGCATCCAGCCCAAGAAAGATTTTCTGGAAGACTTTAAATGTGTTTCTCAGCTTTAAGGGTTAACTTAGGCTCAGGGAGTAAATAAAGCCCATGAGCAGAAGGCTCGCATTTGTGAGATTTTTACATCCCAACAGCACCTCAGTTCCCCTTAATGACCATGATGACGTCAGCTAGGTTGGCATCCTCTCCTGCAGTACTGCCCAATACAATGATCTTCATTACATAATTAGTGAAGTTCAAATCTTTAATCATGTCTTTGCTGACATCCTGTCAAATACACAAATAAGTGAAGACAATACTGGACAGTAAGTTTAAGGTTCTCTTTAATTTTATTTGCTAAGTGCCCTACACAGAGATTTGGTTATCATTAAATCTGTTATTACATGATGAAAGAGGAAATAAACATTTACTTTAACTACCTGCAAAGCTACAGTACTGTAAATATGAACTTCTGTAAAAAACATAATTTAAGTGGGAATACCTTTTAATAAATTGACTTTAATTTATTTTCTACTGACTAAATAAATATTTGCTGTGATCACATTTTGTACTCAAAGCAGTTTTTGTCCTAGATACAGTTGATATCGTTTTTCATGTAGGTTTGCATGTAAAGCATTAAGCATTTTACTGGATTTTCACAAACAATGGCAAAATGAATGTTTAGGAATATAAACTTATAATTCATACTGACAAACTACAGCACAAAAATATAACAAAAAATCTTTTATTAATGAAAATACTAAACTGCCTTAGACCTTTGCAGTACTGTACATATCCAAAGTCAAAACAAAATTTTAACTCCTCAGATGATTCTCCCAGGTAGGAAAGCAGGCAACGAATTAGAGCATTTCGCTTAACTTAAACTTCCTGTTAAAAGCAAAAGTAAATTGCAGTGAACATTAATAGTATACACCTCGATCAACATATAACTACATACAGTATGTCACAGAAGTAAGTATACCCCTTACATTTCTTGTAAATATATGTATTATATCTTTTTATGTGAAAACACTAAAGAAATGAAACTCTGCTACAGTGTAAAGTAATGAATGTACAGTCTCCAAGGTCTCCAACATCCACCGACACCAGCCTGCTTGTCTTCAGAAAACTGTTTGCGGGCTTTTTTTGTGCATCATCTTTAGAAGAGGCTTCCTTCTGGGACGACAGCTATGCAGACCAATTAATGGCTGTGTGTTGAGTTTTTTTTGATGGGGCAGCAAATTTACACTGTTACACAAGCTGTACATTCACTATTTTACACTGCAGCAGAGTTTCATTGCTTTGGTGTTTTCACATAAAAAGATATAATAAATATTTACAAGAAATGTAAGGGGTGTACTTTTTTCTGTGACATACTGTATCTAATATCAGTTGTGTAATATATACATGTACCTGGCTGACTGAATCTAGCACACTGTTAATTCTCATGTCTGCATCCCAGACCTTCATTTTACACAAATCCAGGAGCTTTGGAGTGTAGAGGTTCAGTTTTTGCAAAAAGGTTGGCACTAACAGAATTGTGATTATTCTTTTGAAATCATTCTTGATCTAAGACAATGAAGACAAAATGTAACACATTTACGATATAGTCAAATAAACACTTTTGCCAAACACACACGCACAAGCACACCAACAAATTTAGAAGACTTAAACAGCACTTGTCCAGAAGACAAGTTTCATTTGTACAATTTACATTTACATAATTGAAGAAAATTTTACAAAAATAACCATACAATTCAATTATATAGTATTTACTAAATACAAAATATGCAAGTGCTGCTGGACCAGTTTTTACATCTTGAGAAGTACTTATGTGTATGGTTATATGTGTGTATATAAATGTATATCTATAGAAATCTGTCTTGTACCACAAGGTTAATAAGTGTTTATTGCCAAAGTATTGCCAACTTACTTTGCATGAGTTTGAATGGTAACTGCAATCTGTGGAACATATGTTAGAAATATTAATGTCAGAAATGGATTTTTTTCAATAAATTTGAATAAATATACAGATCTTATTGATTAGAAACAATGAATGCTTGCATGATCAGATGAGTCTACCTAAACTCAGTATTAGAAAATGTATTAGTATTGTACAGGTTTATTAGGGAGGATAATCTCTGTTAAACTTGATTAATATGCACGGAATGCCTATTGATTTTATTGATAAGACAACAGTGTATTGATGTGGATTAATGGGGTTTAGCAGCTTTCTCCATTGTGTATAAAGTCAATGGCCCACAAATCTCATGGTTTGGGTATCATTCCGGGTTCATAAAATAACTACAGAGGCTGTACATGTCTAATTTCTAATGAGGAAACTTTAATTAATAATTCAGATAACATTAGCACATTAGGCCACAACTATTTATTACTAATAAGTTAATGTCGCGCCTCTCATGTCCGGCAAAGTTGATCTTGAAGTTAAGTTGTGCATTAGACCTTACTGTAGATTAGACTAATGGTACATGTAAAATTGAACACTGAAAGATTGTTTTTGGTACAGATGCTGTTTGTTTGTGCAAATCTGTTCTTAACAGTTAATGCCTTTTCTTTACCCACCAGGACTACAGACAGATTAATAGCTCTATTCTTTTCTGCAAAACCTACTTAAATTGGCCGATAAACAAATATTTCATAACTTACAGTGTGAAAGACACCAGTCTTCCAGAAAAGTTTGCTAATCTGCCTGCACGCGCACCACTTTAAAAACTCGTTCGAGATATATGAAAAAATTACTTCCATTAATTGATTAAGTTTAGATGGCTTTTCCTTAGTGTTCCTGTATTACTATAATATATAAAGCTTATTTATTACCCCCCCATTTTAAAAAATGTACCCCTTGAATGTAGTAAAACTATTATTATTATTATTATTATGTCTTTCTAGGTTGTTTAGTTCCTTTTAAATGTACTTGCGTTTTTGAGCATTATACACTGCTCAAAAAAATAAAGGGAACACTTAAACAACACAATGTAACTCCAACTCCAATCAAACTGCCCACTTAGGAAGCAACACTGATTGACAATCAATTTCACATGCTGTTGTGCAAATGGAATAGACAACAGGTGGAAATTATAGGCAATTAGCAAGACACCCCCAATAAAGGAGTGGTTCTGCAGGTGGGGACCACAGACCACTTCTCAGTTCCTCTGCTTTCTGACTGATGTTTTGGTCACTTTTGAATGCTGGCGGTGCTTTCACTCTAGTGGTAGCATGAGACGGAGTCTACAACCCACACAAGTGGCTCAGGTAGAGCAGCTCATTCAGAATGGCACATCAATGCGAGCTGTGGCAAGAAGGTTTGCTGTGTCTGTCAGCATGGAGGTGCTACCAGGTGACAGGCCAGTACATCAGGAGACGTAGAGGAGGCCGTAGGAGGGCAACAACCCAGCAGCAGGACCGCTACCTCCGCCTTTGTGCAAGGAGGAACAGGAGGAGCACTGCCAGAGCCCTGCAAAATGACCTCCAGCAGGCCACAAATGTGCATGTGTCTGCTCAAACGGTCAGAAACAGACTCCATGAGGGTGGTATGAGGGCCCGACGCCCATAGGTGGGGGTTGTGCTTACAGCCCAACACCGTGCAGGACGTTTGTCATTTTCCAGAGAACACCAAGAGCGCCCTGTGCTCTTCACAGATGAAAGCAGGTTCACACTGAGCACATGACAGACGTGACAGAGTCTGAAGACACTGTGGAGAACGTTCTGCTGCCTGCAACATCCTCCAGCATGACCAGTTTGGCAGTGGGTCAGTAATCGTGTGGCATTTCTTTGGAGGGCCGCACAGCCCTCCATGTGCTTGCCAGAGGTAGCCTGACTGCCATTATGTACCGAGATGAGATCCTCAGACCCCTTGTGAGACCATATGCCAGTGCGCTTGCCCTTGGGTTCCTCCTAATGCAAGACAATGCTAGACCTCATGTGGCTGGAGTGTGTCAGCAGTTCCTGCAAGACGAAGGCACTGATGCTATGGACTGGCCCGCCCGTTCCCCAGACCTGAATCCAATTGAGCACATCTGGGACATCATGTCTCGCTCCATCCACCAACGCCACGTTGCACCACAGACTATCCAGGAGTTGGCAGATACTTTAATCCAGGTCTGGGAGGAGATCCCTCAGGAGACCATCCGCCACCTCATCAGGAGCATGCCCAGGCGTTGTAGGGAGGTCATACCGGCACGTGGAGGCCACACACACTACTGAGCCTCATTTTGACTTGTTTTAAGGACATTACATCAAAGTTGGATCAGCTTGTAGTGTGTTTTTCCATTTCAATTTTGAGTGTGACTCCAAATCCAGACCTCCATGGGTTAATAAATGTGATTTTCATGGATAATTTTTGTGTGATTTTGTTGTCAGCACATTCAACTATGTAAAGAACAAAAATTATTTAATAAGAATAGTTCATTCATTCATATCTAGCATGTGTTATTTTAGGGTTCCCTTTATTTTTTTGAGCAGTGTAAATAAAATTAAAACCTTGAGTAACTTATTAATTAAATGTGAGATTTTGAAGTAAAAAGAAAAAAATAGAATTAGTTTGTAAAATTTACTTAAATCATGCTGTCATTATTTACAATTTCAAAAAAATAATTTTTTATAGTGTAGAATATTGAATAGATAGTTTTTTTTAATCGGCTTGTTTTCTGAGGTATTACAATGACTTTCAAATCCTTGTTGACCCATTTTCAGTTGAAAACACACAACAAAGACATGACATGTAATGTTCAAACTGTTCATTTTAATTTTAATGACTGCAACACGTTCCAAAATAGCTGGGATGTTTTTCATCACTGTGTTACATCACCTCTCCGTTTAACACTCAATAAGAATTTGAGGACACTAATTGTTGAAGCTTTGTAGTTTAAATTCTTTCCCATTCTCACTTGACATATGACTTCAGATGTTCAATAGTCCATAGTATGCTTTGTTGTATTTTGCGCTTCAGATTGTGCCACATATTGTCAATGAGAGACGCTTTTACTACGAAGCCATGTTATTGTGGCAAAATGTGGCTTGGCATTGTCTTGCTGAAATAAATAGGGACATCCCTGAAAAAGATGTTGCATGAATAGCAGCATATTTAGCTCCAAATTTGTATGCATCTTTTAGATTCAATTGTACCTTCACAGGTATGCAAGATATCCATGCCATGGGCACTAACAGGCACTAAACCCCCCATCCCCACCACCCACAAATTACAGATTAGATTAGATTCAACTTTATTGTCATTGTGCAAGGTACATGTACAGAGCCAATGAAATGCTGGATTCTAAACTTTTACTAATTGTTGTAGTTTTTCCATTGTAGCATGTCTTGTAATGTAGCAGTATTGCTCTGATGGAAAAAAATGAACACCTGTCTCAGTAAAGCCCACTACTAAAAGCCATGACATCTGGTTAATGCCCATTCCCTTCTGTGATGCGAGAATTACGATAATTACATAAAAAAAATTTCACGGCGGTCCAGCCATTTGTAGGTAAAGCAATGAATTGTGCATTGGATAGGTCGTTCACCAGTTTAACTTTTATTTCTCCTTAAAGCAGCACATTATGACTAAAACGAGGTCGACTGGGTAATTGATATCGAGGCTCCAACAGCAAATGTGTGAATTAGTTATTCCCAACAACCAAAATAGGCGCATATCCAGTGGGATGAAAACCTTTCTTACTATAGTAACTTTTGAGCACAAGTTAGCATGTAGTTTTATTTTAAAGGCAGCGAGAAAAGTTTCCTGTTTTTGAGTTTTTTTTTATATATTTTATATATGTATTTATATATATTATATATATATATTTATATATTATATATTATATATATATATATATATATATATATATATATATATATATATATATATATATAATATATATATATTCTTTGTAGAAATTCTGCGAATTAAAATGCACGAGCCAAAAGAAATAATACCGGCTGGGAGGTTAAGGGTTGGCTTGCCGACAGCATAAATTATTTATTTTGTTTTGTTTTCAATTTTGCATTATTGAGACTGTTACGACCGTTAAGGACACAACCAGTCTAAAATGAACACTTGTCTGACTTTTGAAAATCAGATCAAATGCTTTAAAAACTTTAATTGAGACCTAATGTGGGTCTGTTGGGTAATTAAACCAACACATAGTGACCTGAGACATCTGTATGGTAATGTTGCACTAATAATAAAATTTAAAATTTAAATTCTGTTTTTATACAGATGTGGACATTATGAACGTGCAACTCAGGAAAACTGATCTGGCGATTTTCCGCGGCATTAGTACATCTCCAATAGGGGGTAGACGTGTGCCATTTTCAGTTATACAGAGCGCGTACCATCACCAATAATATGCAACGGATGCGTTCACCTCTCTCAGGTACGTATTAACAGCAAGCGACAGCAAGTTTATAAATGTGTGAAAATATATAACTAGTGTTTCAGGAAGCAGACGAAGCAGAAGCCTCTGCCAAATAATTTGTTTAAATTATTATTATTTATAATTTATTATATATTTTAGAATAATGAACAGGTGATTATAGGACAGGTGATAAAGGAGTTAGCAATTTAAGAGTATGTCATGTGGTCCAGAAAAACCAATCAGTGAATTATTACCTACTACAGAAAAACTACATGAAAACCAACCAGCCCATTTCAAATCTGTTTTTATTTTTTTAAATACTTTGTTGGTAACAAAAGTTATGAGTGAATTCGTCTGATATTATTTTTAGGATTTTTTTTCATGAAATGGGCAATGAAAATAAAAGCACAGCAGTCAAGTATCACAAGTTAACATTACTTAACTGTATTCAAATCTTATTTTATTCACTGTACTTGTTATTAGAGATAGGAAATGGTAAATTAACCCCACGGAAGACACAACACTTATGTTGTGCTACATTTTCAGTAATGGGAAATTTTTAATCAAGCGCATAAAACATCATTGAGTATTTTACAGCGTGTAGGATATTTCCATTTCTTTTCCTGTTATACTCTCAATTACTCCTGTCCTATAATACAGAATCAGACCAAGTTCGTAGCAGTAACTTGGAAGTTTTAGTTCAAGCTGTCACCAATTAAATAAAATGAAAGTAATGCAGTGTTAATTGAAAATGGTGCTGAGCATGTAAAGACTCAGATCTCAGATGCACTAGCAGCACAGCATCACTACAAAAGGGGAGGAGATAATGTTAAACAGAAAGACAGCATTAAAGAATTAAATTTTCTTTTGTTTATATTGGCATAATCTCTGAACATTTAATCACCACTTGTATATTTAGATAGCATGACTAGCGCCCCTTGTGGATTGAATTTATACACACAAGCACAGTGCACGACAATAGCCTATACCTTGATCTGATTCCCCATCTAGAGTAACTTGTCATTTATCTGATCCTTTATCTCTGAATGTAAAATAGTCTATTAGAACATCGTTTAGAGCACTGACATCACCAGAATTGAGCAGATTAAAGTGATCAAAATCATTTAAATTAGCAGCTCTGATTCTTTGTGCTCCGACAACTTGTGATAAAGCTTGCCACAATAAATTGCTATTTCTCTGCACTTTTTCCAAGATATTTTTAGAGATGAAAAACAAGAAAAATTAAAAAAAACATTTTTTCTATATTCTTGTATTCGTCTCAGCATGCGACATCCGACAGGTTTTGTCCAGATCGCATCATGTATTTTGTGTGCGCATGCATGAGATGGTGATGCCATAATTCATAATTTTACAAAAGCTAGTTAGATTTTAATACAAAGCTAATTGAATTACTCAATAAACAAAAATTTAGCATGCCTATATTCCTTTTTATTAATGGATCATTTTATGATGTGTCTCTGACCAATTTCAAATAAGTGTTATAAATTTAAATTTAAATTTGATTTCATTTCTGTTTTGGTTGCTCCTTAATAGTTCTGTTCTGTTCTTTTCCAATTGTCATTCGTTAAAAATATATAATGATATATAAAAAAAGAGAGTCACAAAGAGTCAAGTCGCTTTTATTTCTATAGTATTTCTATTAACACTATGTACAGATGTTTAAATAAGACAATATATTTCTCATACTAGTGATATTTCTGAAAGAATTCTATGAAAGAATGCTATCCTGGTAATATTATCTACATAAGTTTCAAATGAAAAATAGGATTCTATAATCACACCCAGATCTTTTACTGTTGCGCTTGATGAAACAGAAAGACCATCTAGGGTTATAGTGTGATCAGGAAGCTTTTTTCTAGCTACATGTGTTCCTAGTACCAGAACCTCTGTCTTATCAGGATTTAGCAAAAGGAAGTTACTTAACAAACCAGTCATGTCCCTCAACTTCATTTAGCTGGCTTTCTGCATCTGGCCTAGCTGAGACATATAACTGTGTGTCATAAGCGTAACAATGAAAACTAATATCATATTTATGAATGAGAGAGAAAAGCAGTGGCCCTAAAACCAAACACTATGGAACACAATACTTGACTTGAGAACATGCAGAATGTCATTTAAATCTACGAACTGATAGTGATCGGTCAAATAGAACCTGAGCCAGGTGAGGGTTGTTCTCTTATTTCCCACAACCTTTTCTAATCTGTAAAGAAAAAAAAAGTGAGTAGGTATAGGATCTAATAAACTGGTTGGTGATTTTGCAGAAGAGATGAGTGAAATTAGAACATTCGATCTAATCCGATGTGGTTAGTTTCTCCTTAGAATCAATGGAATAGTCTGTTTTAAGGCCTCTACTGTAAGACGAGGCTGATGTATGTGGCTGGATGCCAGAGTACTAGCCTTATTTGAAGCTAGATACTCATTCTGTCTAATCCAGGTTTCTGTTAAATACAGTATGTCAAACTACTGATCCGTGTTAATTTCATTAACTGTAGATGTAAGAGATACAATATTTAAAAATCCTAGCTTCAGATCCAATGTGCAGGCTGTGTGTTTTAGTACGTTCCGAATTTAAGGTTTCTACATTAATTAAATTGCTAAAGCAGACTTTCTGGGTCTTTTGAAATTTTTGTTTAGCTCTTAGTCTCAGTTGGATTAGCCTGTTTGTTTGCCCCTTGGCCTGGGCTCTGCGTAGTCAACGAATAACTAGACCTTTTCTAAGATTATAAGCTATGTTACAAGAAAGAAGAGCGGACCCATTTCCTAACAGGCCAGCTTTGCCCTCAAAAGTTTTCCATTTATCTATAAAGCCCACATTGTTTTCAGACATTCATTGGTTCAGCGACCATAATCTGCTGTAATATATGTTGCCACATCACATTAGAATGGGGCCAGATTACAGTGCATATTATGACATTAGACGTCACCTTTGCTAATTTTAACACCTCTATAAATTTACACTCTAAAATCTGACTGAAAAAGTAGTATATCGTTAGCTCCAGCATGAATAACTGTCCTAGAAAACCTATGCTGGTTTACAGCCCTAGGGTTACCTGCTATGTCCAGTGCTCTGGTATACATCTAACAATTGCCGCTGGTGCCCCTAAAGGCCCCTAAAGTCTCCAATAACCTTTATGTTTCTCAGCAAGTGCTTTACTGGGGAGAGCAAATCAATTTTTTTTTTTTTGTGGGCTTTCAGTGAGAGGGTTCACAAAATGGTCAGAAGGAAGATTCTGATGATGAAGATAAACTCCATATTGTGGAGGAAGACAGTATTCTTGACTCGGTAGAGGAAAAGCCACCGGTGTTCAATCTCAGTTCAGCAAAGCAGTTACAGAAGAGAGACACACTTCATGGTCAGTAGTCAACAAATTGATTTTAGTTTATATATTAGTTGTAATACATTATTACAATATGTGATTATAGTATAAGTTCATTAGAAAATTTTGTAATATGTGTACAGATTGCAGCCCAGACACTTCAATACAGGAAATAAAGGTTAAAGGTAAGCAAATACAGTCACAGAGAGAGGCATACATTTTCCGGAAGAATATTTTGTGCTTGAAGAAGGTAAAATGTCAATTATAGATTAGAAGCAGTAAGAATTAAAAAAGGATACAGAATAAATCATTGTGTATTTTGATTACTTTGGAGATCTAAAGGGGCATCTCTAAATTAGTCGTGGAAATTTCATTTCAGTAATTCAACTAAAATGAAACTTGTGTTAATAAATAAATTCAGTGCACACAGACTGAAGTAGTTTAAGTCTTTGGTTCATTTAATTGTGATGAGTTTAGCTCACATTAAACAAAAACCCACCGACTTACTAATTAACAAATTAGAATATGCTGACATGCTAATCAACTCAGAACACCTGCAAAGGTGTAAGCCTTTAAGCCTTCAAAATGGTCTCTCAGATCCAATGATCTGACAATCATTGACACCCTTGTGTGTTTGTGTCTGTATTTATGTTTTAACAAAAGAGGAGTGTGTAACTGATGAAGAGCAAGAAAATGGTCAGATAAATGAAACCCTTTGCCAGAAGAAGACTGGTGTAATTTGTCCAGACATTCCAGATATGGAACAGCATGTGCCAAAGGAAGAAGTCCATGATGAGTATGGTACAAAATACTGACTCATTCTTTTTTACCTTTATATGCTAGATTGTTTTTATGACACAGCTTATAAGGCAAAAACCACAAGAAAATGCCTATTATATGAATTATATTCTCTTAGGTACATCCGATGAGCTTTCTCAACATTACTCATGTCCATACTGTTCCCGAGGTTACAAGCGTCACACCGCGTTAAAGGAACATATCAAATTGCGCCATAAAAAAAATGATGACCTTTGCTGTTCCCTCTGTAGCTATACCTTCACCTATCGCACACAACTTGACCGACATATGAATGCTCACAAAAATGGAAAAGAGCAGGTAGCAGCCAAGGTATTTTATATGTGCACATAATCACACCAGAGAAGTCAACCACAGAAACATCAGCGGTTTTGTAGTATATGGATTTTTCCACACAAACACAAAATAACTATGACATATTAAAGCATGTTTTTTAAATGAATTTTGCATTGTCCTTAGGGGCATAGTGATGTTCAAAGTAGTTTAGCCTTAGTTTTAGTTATACACCCTTGACATTGTGTGATTTTACTGTCAGTCAAGATATACAGTATACCTGGAATGTGTTTATATTTACTTAATACTAAATTCTCTCCTTTCTTTTTTTAGAGGATTGTTTCACATTTGGGAGTAAACAGAAAGTTCAAATGTACAGAGTGTTCTAAAGCCTTTAAATATAAACATCACCTAAAGGAACACCTGCGCATCCACAGCGGTTAGTTACCACCAAATCTGAGTTTTTTCGATGCACTGTATGACAAACTGTTTGACAAACTTAGGTTTTCTAGTCAGTGACTTCATATATAACATTTTCAATGAATGAGTCATGGTTTACTGTATTTATATGCATTTATACAACTGAGGTACACTGAAGTAAACTAAGTGCAGATTAAATAAATATTAATGTCTACCTACTTCTCTGTTTAGGTGAGAAGCCATATGAGTGCTCTAATTGTAAGAAGCGCTTCTCTCACTCTGGCTCCTACAGTTCTCACATCAGCAGTAAAAAGTGTGTAGCAATTCCCCCAGCTGGTAATTGTTTGTCACAAGATGCAGGATCCAAAATAGAAGTTAAAATTAATAACAATCATTTAGGGGAAGAGCTTCATTCTAAGAAGATTAAAGAAGAGCCTGATGAGCATGAACCTGAACCTGAACCTGTCAAAACTACTACACCAGTTGTTACCACAACAACTATCACCTCCAGCACTACTAATAATGAGGGTGGAATTTCTATTCAGTCTTTTGCTCCTCAGGGTGTGGTACAGACATTAGTTCTACCTACTGTGAGTCTAGTTCAGCCAATTAATATTAACCTACAAGACCTGCAAAACATGCTAAAATTGTCAGTGGATGGAAACATAATGTTACAGGCTGTGGGTAGCGCAAATGTTAATCGAGTTAGTGGTAAGGTTATTCATCCAGGACAGCTACAAACACAAGCAATACATTCTCTTCATCCACATTTGCAGGTGATCTCTGCAATCTCTCTTCCTGTGTTAGATCAGGATGGAAATTCCAAAATAATTATAAACTGTAGTGTAGATTCACAAGTGAGTACCTCAGATCAGAACACAGCACCGTCTATTTTGACATATCAAACTGTGGAGCCCAAAAAAGTGGTAGATACAAATAGGGCACCAGCAGAACTGGGAGAATTCAAGTCAGCCCAATGTTTAAAATTGGCAGAACCTAACACAACACAGCTAAATGTCACTCCAACCCAAAAACTGCCTACCTCTAGACCAGTACCCACACAAATAAGTATAATTAAATCCAAACAATCAGCTGCTTTGAATAAAACATCTATAATAAAGGTCACAAAGCTGATACCAGGACAGACAAAGTTTTCACAACCAGCAATGTTGCTTCTAAGAACCGTTAATAGGCCACAGGGCCTGGTGGTAAAACAGCTGGCAGTTGCAAACCCAAAAGTTACAGTAGGAACTACTGATTCAAAAACAACCTCAGAAAATACTACCATGGTAGCAAATCAAAATTCACTCACTGAGCTTGATCAAGTTGCAGAGGTGACCAGTACTTCTAGAGACAAACATCAACCTAAAGACCGGAGGACCTCTTTGCTACAAAGAGTTAATTTAAAAACTGAAACTATGAATAAGATTAAGGAAGACTGTGAAGCAGCTTTACAGATACAGAAGGAGAGAGAAAGGAAAGAGGAAGTGACACCACAGAGTGAATCAACAATGGCTCACAGCAGTGTTATTTGTGGTGATGGCTTCCATAACTATGCTACATGTCTTTTTTGTGACAACAGTCCCAGTAGCACTGATGCCCTAAATTGTCTTAATAGCATTGAACAAGGATCTCACAGATCTCTTTCCTCTCTGCTCGGGGAAGAAGACAGTTCTCAACAGCCACCAATGAAGAGTCTTCTGCCTCTTCTTGAGGCATACAGCAAAGACTCGCATCCCAGTGAAGAGCAGCTGTCTCAAGTTGCAAAATTTGTCAATTTACCTAGGGATGTGGTCAGTAGGTGGTTTCAAAAGATGCAATTAAAAAACATTCTGCTAAACTACTCTGAAAATCCTCAAAATGAGCAACAGGTAATCAAAGGGAACTAAACTGTTGTGCCTTTAGGATGCTTACTACGACACCTAAATCAGATCCACTGTTATTAGCATACATGAACAATCCTAATAAGTGTTTAATCGTTTTTTTACAATGTTTTGTTTATTTTACAGACTACAGACAACTTTCAACCAAAGCCCAACATGGGTACCCAGACCCAAATCCTAAACCCTTCAAATAAGCTTTACAGTGTGGTGTCACTGGGCCAAAAAAATAACCCTTCTTCTCTAAGCTACTCGGCAAATGATTTCGACATGATAAAAAAAGAGGAAATGGAGGAGAAAGGACAAGTTGAACCTTTGGATCTTTCACTCCCAAAGTCTTTTTGTTTAAATGGTACCACCTCTGTTACTGGAGAAGCAGTCAATCCATCTGTCCCCACCCAAAAGGAACCTCTTAATCTCACAAGTTTCAGAAAAGAGACATTAAATGGCAACACAATTTTTGTGACACAGTCTACAAATCCAATAAACATTATAGCTACACCTTTGCCAACACTTGTTGCCATAGAAGAGCCTGGAGGAATTCCCTGCCTTAAAGCTGCCATCTCCACCAAACAGCACACCATTCTTATCCCTCAGTTGTCCTACACATACACTTCCCCTTCAGCAGATGGAGAGACTAACACCTACACTTTCTCCAGAATCAAGACTAGCACGATCACCACATCAACAGCCACAGACATACATGAACTGGATAGCTGTGAGGTATGTAATCATCTGACTTACTAGGTAACATGTTGCATCTATTGTTTTTATAGTGTTTTTTATAGTGTCTTGTTGGCTCTCTAAATTTTTGTATATTGTGTCCTCTTCTACCTCGACAATTTTTTGTTGCTTGTCTTTATCTTTCTGACCACCCTGAGGTTTTTTCAGAAGATGACTAATGCTGGAGATGAACGGAAGGGGTTAAATGACAGCAGCCTTTCCCCTGTTAAAAAAAGGAGGAAGATGTATGGCGGCCAGTATGCATGTGACCTGTGTGACAAATGTTTTCAGAAAAGCAGCTCTTTACTGCGTCACAAATTTGAGCATACAGGTACATTTTAAAGGTTAAAGGTTTGAAATTAAAACAAAATGGCTGTTTGAAGAACACAATCGTCAATCTTGTAAATATATTCACCAGCTAAAAATGGAAGTTATTTCTATTAATAAATATCAGTTTTCTGATCATTTATTTTGCTATTAATTGTTAATTGTAATAATCCAGTTAAGAGATTTTATCTCATCATGTTGGGGAAAAAATAGTAGCCGTATTATTTAGTGATTCCTTTTAAATCAGTTCCTGTATGAGTCTTCTATGTCAGTGTGTGTGTGTGTGTGTGTATATATATATTATATATATAATAGTGTGTGTGTGTGTGTGTATTAAATAAATTCAGGGCACACAGACTGAAGTAGTTTAAGTCTTTGGTTCTTTTAATTGGGATGGTTTTGTCTCACATTTAACAATTTAAAAACAAATTAGAATCTTAGAAATTACAAATTAAAATCTCAACAAATTAGAATATGGTGACATGCCAATCAGCTAATCAACTTTAAAACATCTGCAAATGTTTCCTGAGCCTTCAAAATGGTCTCTCAGTTTGGTTCACTAGGCTACACAATCATGAGGAAGACTGCTGATTTGACAATTGTCCAGAAAACAATCACTGACACCCTTCACAAGGAGTGTAAGCCACAAACATTCATTGCCAAAGAGGCTGGCTGTTCACATAGTGCTGTATCCAAGCATGTTAACAAAAAAATGAGTGGAAAGAAAAAGTGTGGAAGAAAAACATGCACAACCAACCGAGAGAACCGCAGCCAAATTGATTCAAGAATTCGAGTCAACTTTCACAAGGAATGGACTGGGGCTGTGGTCAAGGCATCAAGAGCCACCACCACACAGACGTATCAAGGAATTTGGTTACAGTTGTCATATTCCCTTTTGTTAAGCTATTCCTGAACCACAGACAATGTCAGAGGCGTCTTACTTGGGCTAAGAAGAAGAACTGGACTGTTGCGCAGTGGTCCAAAGTTTTGTATTTCATTTGGAAACCAAGGTCCCAGAGTTTGGGGAACAGGTGGAGAAGCTCATAGCCCAAGTTGTTTGAGGTCCAGAGTTAAGTTTTCAAAGTCTGTGATGATTTGGGGTGCAATGTCATCTGCTGGTGTTGGTCCACTGGGGTTTTTTGAAACTGCACCTGTTTACCAAGAAATTTCAGAGCACTTAATGCTTCCTTCTGCTAACCAGCTTTTTAAAGATGCTGATTTTATTTTCCAGCAGGATTTGGCACCTGCCCACATTGCCAAAAGCACCAAAACTTTAAATGACAATGGTGTTGGTGTGCTTCACTAGCCAGCAAACTCACCAGACCTAAACCCCATAGACAATCTATGGGGAATTGTCAGAAGAAAAATAAGAAACAAGAGTGTGTGTTTGTGTGTATTTATATACAGGTGCATTGCAAAAAAATAGAATGTCACAAAAAAGGTGAATATTTGTTACTAATTTCAGAAAGTAAAACCCATGTTCATTACACATAGAGTAAAATATTTCAAGCCCTTATTTTATAGCCTTTATAGCTTACAGATAGTAGAAACCCCAAAATTCTTCAGTGTTCTGACTCGTGAATAAAAAAGAATTTTTTTCAAAAGTAACAACCAATGTTCAGGCTAAAAGTTCTTAGAATCAAAGTATTCTCTAATCCACTTATGCACTTTGATGGCCTTGGGCATGGGCTCCTTACAGGCTTATGAAAAGTTCCCAAAATGCTATGCAGTTCTTGTGGTTGGGCTTTTTTTGCAAAAGGCAATGTCAGGCTTCTGAAAAGTATGTTAATTTCTATGGCAATTTAATGCTCTTATGCCTTTTGGTGTAATGGGCATCATTGCCTGTGTGGCTGGAGGCAAACAGCTGTGCCATGGTTGCCGGTTGGAGGCTGGAAGCCCTGTTCAGATTTTGGAAGCATAGCAGCCTGTCATGTTCATGTGTGGTTGTGGCTGTGTCTCTCATCTTCTTCTTGACAATACCCAATTATTCTCTCTGGGGTTCAGGTCAGGTAAATTTTCTGGCCAATCAAGCACAGGTGATTGAACCAGCTATTGGTACCTTTGGCAGTGTGGACAGGTGCCAGTTCCTGCTGGAAAATAAAATCAGCATCTCCATAAAGCTTGTCAGCAAAAGAGAAGCATGAAGTGCTTTAAAATTTCCTGGTATATGGCTGCGTTAACTGTGGACTTCACACAGTGGACCAACACCAGTAGATGACTTGGCAGCCCAAATCCCAAATCATCACTGACTGTGGAAACTTCACACTGGGCTTCAAGCAACATGGATTCTGTGCCTCTCCACTCCTGTCTGTCAGATTCAGACTCTGGGACCTTGATTTTCAAATGAAATAAAAAAAATTACTTTCATCCGAAAAGAGGACTTTGGACCATTGATTAACAGTCCATCTCTTTTTCTCCACAGCCCAGGTAGAGACGTTGTCTCTGGTTTAGGAGTGGCTTCACACGAGGATGGCGACATTTGTAACCCATGTCGACTAGAATTCTAGTAATCCTGTGTCGTAGAAGGGCGTCTTAGTGGCGATCTGTGTGACTTCAGCTTCAGCCTTTGTCCACTCCTTGTAAAGTCCCACAAATTCTTCAGTGGATTTTGCCTGACAATCCTCTTAAGGCTGCGGTTATCCCTTTTGCTTCCGCACCTTTTCCTACCACACTTTTTTTTTTTTTTTTTTTTTGTTACTCAACTTTTTTTGAATCTGTGAACTGTGAACCAGCTTCTTTAGCAACAATGAATTTTTTGTGGTTTACCCTCTCTTGTGGAGGGTGTTGTTAATGACTTCTCGACATTTGTCAAGGCAGCAGTCTTCCCCGTAATTGTGTAGCCTATTGATCCAGACTGACCATTTAAGACCATTGACCATTTAAAGGCTCAGGAAACCTTTGCAGGTGTTTTGAGGTAATAAGCTGATTTAGCAAATTTTCTAAGAAGGTGAATTTGGGGGTTTCTATTATCTGTAAGCTATAATCATCAAATTTCAGAAAATAAAGTCTTTAAATATTTCACCCTATGTGTAAAGAATGTATATATAACATGGGTTTTACTTTCTAAAGTGACTGACAAAAAATATTTACCTTTTTCTTGATATTCAAATTTTTTAAGATGCACCTTTAATTTTTGTATACATTTGAAATCTTTCAACATAATGGAATCCAGAGGTATGACTAACCTGTACATCCAATCAAAAACCAAAATTGTAGTGCAGCTGATATTAACTCTTTTTTTCTTTTTTCTTTAATAACTTATCGTTACTTATTTTTCCCCTTATCATCTTAGATTATGTCTTAGCAAACAACAAGCTAGCCTATTTACACTTAACAATAGGCATATCACAGAGTAGGCATTTTATTAAATGTTTCTATTTGTTGAAGATATTTGCATAGTATTTATGTCGACCATATAACAAATTAACATTTTCACTGTCACCATATAGGTAAACGTCCTTATGAGTGTGGAATCTGTAAAAAGGCATTTAAACACAAGCATCATCTTATTGAGCATTCACGTCTACACTCTGGAGAGAAACCATACCAGTGTGATAAATGTGGTAAACGTTTCTCACACTCTGGTTCTTACTCCCAACACATGAACCATCGCTACTCCTACTGCAAAAAGGTTTATGATCAGCTAGAGCCAAATAATGCTTCATCTAGACCTCCCTTACAGCTTGATTCAGATGAAAGGGAAAGCGAAGATGAAGAGGAGATTGATGATTATAAAGAACCAGAAGAAGAAAAAGATGGTGAGGAAGATTTGTTTGGATTTGACATGAGTGACATAAAAGTGGTACGGATTGGTCAAGAATATGATGAAAAGGAGGGGGAATTAAGGAGAGAAGAAAAAGAAAAGGTGACAGAAATGGACATCATTGATTTAGAAACTCTAGAAAAGGATGTGGTAAAAACTTTGGGCATAGAAGAGCAAATAATAGAGCACAAAACAGTGAATCACATAGTGAAACCAATAGAGAATAAAGTGTTCAATGACTCTACAGAATCCTAGAACATCTAGATTATGTGTCCTCTCTTGTAATTCCATATTGCTCTGCCTGAAAAGCCCTTGGTTGAGTGTAAAGTATTTTTTCTGTGTATGGTTTACTGTATTCCTAATCCACAATTATATCAGTTTGTAAACATCTTTATAACAATCAGAGAAATTTAATCCAATTCAAAAATTTAAACTACAACCTCAACTATAAGTTGTTTTGAGTTACTGATGACTTCAATCAAAAGTTAGGGGTATTGCCACACATTTATTACCAGTGATCTTTACCTAGTCAGTATTTTATTTTTGTAGTCTTTAGATAAAAACTAAGATGTGGGCAAGTATTATTTTATTTATAGGTACATAAAGCCTTAAGTAAATACCATTCAGTATTTTTATTTTTAATTGTCCAGCCAGTGTTAGCATAGCTTTTGTGTGTCTTTATAAAGGAAAACCTTCTGCACTTATGTTCATAGGATTATCTCTAAAGAGTAAATGAACCTAAAATATGATATTTAGTAAACAGCTAAATTTTTAGTTATATTATACATTGTCTTATTAGTATCTGTATTTATTCTAATGCATAACATATTCATTTTTATGTAAACACTTTTAAATTCTAAGATCTGCTGTTGCAGAGTTAGAGGTCCAGAGTGATCTACGATAAAGTACCTTCAGAAATACAACTTGTTTTGTCTCTTAATTTATTACATTCTCAGGACATCCTTAAAAATTACAAATAGTTACACTTGCCAATTTTCCTCTAATTTACTATTTGTTCTAGCTTGTTGAACATTAATTTTAAGATTCTTTCTAATGCAGGCATTTAATTATTGTGAAGCAGGTTTGTAGTTCAGCCGGTTTATTATATGCAGTTACATGAATTTTTTATGTTTATTTTTGATGAATGAATATGAAAGGTTCCATAAAACCCGCACCAGCCTTATGCAAGACCGCTAAGCTGTATGTGCCATTTCTTTGTATTATATGGCAAATTAATAATTTTACAGACAATTTTTAAGTATTTAAAAATGTATCTGTGTGTTGTCTTAAATAAGGTATTAAACAAACCAATTTGGTTTTCCTTTTAACATATTTACAATTTTTGGAAAGCCAGGTTTAAAATGTAGTGACCATTTTAGAAAAATTAAAATAAGCCAAATTTAGCTTTTATTATGATGGATAAGTTTATCATAGTCTTTTTTACATTTTCTTTTTTCGAATTGTGGCAGTAGCATACTTGTATAATTATGCATGCAGTTGGTATATACCTAAGGTTGTACAGTAATTTCATAAGAATATGAAATGAACTAATCTCTTATAGATGGAACAAAGTTGTTTTTGGACAGTAAACAGTTAAATTAGGCCATTTGCACTTGATGTAAGCAACAGAAGGATCAATGTTTGTGTATTGTTTTAACCATTACACATTGAAGTATTATTCATTGTCATGTATTATTTCTAATTGTTTGTGTTTACCTCTATTGTACATGCATTATGTATTTTTGCCATCAGTATTAAAATGTCATTGACAGTTAAATATATTATCAAAAATAAAAAAAAACTCCTATGTTTTTTAACACATTCATGCAAGTCTTTTTTTTAAAAAATGATGTAGGCGTGTCCATGATGTCATATTATGTAATGACTTCACTATAACAGCCGTCAAGCAGTTCCCCTGAATGCCCTTGAGTGTAACCATATTAGTGTAACTGTGACTCAACCTATTTTGTGATGTGTTCTTGAGTGTTTTGATGTCACATTGACACATCGGTGTAACTTTGACGCTTCTCATTTTTGTCAGGTGACTTCATGTAACAAATACTGTGATGCAGTTCCCCTTAATGTACTGAGTGTTTTCTTATGGTCATAAGAAGGGGGCAGGGGTGGCTCAAATGGTTAAGGTGATGAGTTGTTAATCTGAAGACCAGAAACACCTGGGTTTAAGCCCCACCACTGGCAAGTCAACCACTGTTGGGTCCTTGAGCAAGACCCTTAACCCTTCCTGCTCCAGGGGCGCTGTATCATAGCTGACCCTGCGCTCTGATCCCCAACTTACTAAGATGGGATATGCGAAAAAAAAAAAGCATTTCATTGGCTCTGTACACGTACCTTACACAATGACAAAGAAGTTGAATAATAACATTATTATTATTATTATTAATATTATATTGGTGCAACATTTTGATTTGGCCTATTTTTAGGTGGGTGTGGCCATGAAATCACATGACATCATACCCATCATGCACCTCCCATTACTGTGCTGAGCATTCTAATGTAACACATGACCATTTTGGTGTAAAATATTGACTTCACACATTTTGGGTGGCCATGATGGCATCTGACAACACATGCTGTCATTCTAATTATAATATTTTTAATTATAATATACAACCACAAAATTTCTATCAAAACACTTTGAGGGGAACTGCATGAAGGGTATTATTGACTCTGTAATGTCATGTGACATTATGGAACAAAAAAATAGGCGAAGTCACAAAGTTACACCAATATGGCCATGTGTCATTATAATAGACTAAATTATAGGATAAACACAACTTTGGAATAAATATAAACTGACATTATCTATCACTTGTACTTCAAACACTGATGTAAAAAAACTTTTCTCAGATTTTCTTTTGGATTAAAATTTTTTTATACATATTAAAGAGTTGACTTTTGTTTTGAAATGTATAAAAAAAATGCCTAACTAATACACCACTGTCATTTCAATTTTATTTTTATAGCGCTGTTAACAGACATTGTCTCAAAGCCACTTTACACGCAATGCAGTAATATTGAAAAGTAAGTTTTTATCCCTAAAAAACAAGCTGGAGGCGACTGTTGTAAGGATAAAGTAAAAAAAACTGAGAGGAATCGGACTTAAAAAGGAAACCTATCCTCATCTGGGTGACACTGCATGTTATTGTTATGATCAAATGTGAAATCGAGGAAAGGGGCAGAACCTGGTCACTGTAACCTCAGGATCCTCTCAGGGTTGGCATCTTTTCCCTAAAGGTCTACCAGTGCTGGCACAATCTCTGGATACCTCGGCTATTGAAAAAATAAAATAAAGGTGGAGAGAAATTAGCGTAGCTGCTGTTCATAATATCAGCAGGCACTAGCTGATAATGTGCCTTTAATCAGATATGCTCTAGCATTATATTATGGAATATGTTATGGAATATGTTCCATTATATTATGGAATATGTTATGTTATGCTTTAAACACGAATTAAAGAAATATCTATAGATATTTCTTTAATTCATGTTTAAACTGGGAGACTAAGTCTAAACCCCAAACATTGTCAGGTAGGCCATTTCATAGTTTAGGAGCTAAATATCTTTTTGTGAACTTTGCTATCCTGTGGACTACCAAAAGTCTGGAAAATTGAGATCTTAAGAAGTGATGGATTGTAGCGTGTTAAGACTAGTTAGGTATGTTGGAGCCAAACCATTTAGTGCCTTATAAGTAAGTATCAATATTTTGTAATCAATCCTAAATTTAACAGGTAGCCAGTGCAGGGATGATAATAATAAGAAAACTCTGTGCTTTCAACTTTGCGGTCTTAATATCTAAATATATTGACAGAAACATCAACAGCCTAATGACTTTTCTCAGCTGAATGACTTCTGTCCACCAGCTGAGATTATCGGGTCGTGGCGGTAGTATAGTGATACTACACCAGGAAAGCTGAAAAGTTGTCCGTGTGTGTGTCTGCTGTGTCATATATTGAATTAACTGTGGAACAAATATCTGTTCCCACACCGACTATTATTGCTGCTATTTATCATCCACCTAAGCCAAACCCGGAATTTTTTTTTCAACTTTTTTAAAAAAAGTTTAAAATCTTTTTTTAAGAGTTTGCTGCATTTGTCACACAGCTGGCATGCCTCTCTTTAAACATTATAGGGATGATTTCAACAGTACTATTACCAAAGATTTTTTAACCCGCTTGGACAGTTTTGGTCTTCAACAATATATCAATTTTCCCATTCCCACTTCCCACTGGACTTGGTTTGGTGCTCTGGACTCACACCCAATAACTGTAAAGATGCTGATCTTTCTGCTACTGATCATATGTTAATTTCTTTCAATGTAAAGTTTACTTTGGTCATAAAACATCATCATCAAAATTGATCTAGATACTCCTTCAAATGCTATTACTAACCTTTCAAACATTAACATTTTTTTTACTTCCGATGATCTTGTTCATTTTTACAATAGCAACCTTTAAAGTTACATTCTCACGCTCAGCTCCTTGGTTCACTCCCACACTACGTCAGCATAAGGTCAGTCAACTTGAGGGCCTGTATAGGAAAACTGGCCTCACTATACACAAGAAAATGTATAGGAACCACATCTTGCATTACAATGACTAAAAATGGCTAAATATACTCACTTCTCTAATTTAATCAATAATAGTATGGGTAACACAAAAGTTTTCTATCATCAACAGCACATAAGCTTTAAATTCTTACTTTCTCACCTTCTTTTCAATGATTTCTGCAATTCAGTTTTGTCTTTCTTCAATGATAAGATACATAGGATCCATGACCAAATACTCATGGAGTCAAGTGCTTACACAATTATCTTGGTAAACTCTATTCCCCATCTTTCCTTACTGTCACATTTTATTTTACCATCTGAAGATGAAATCTCTAACCTGGTCTATAAATCAAAACCATCAACTTGTAAATTAGATGCCCTGCCCACTTCTCTGGTCAAAGCTTGTCTCTCTTTCCTCATTTCCATAGTTAAAGTCATTATACACTTTTCTCTGATAACGGGTATTGTTCAAAATTGCAGCAATTACTCACATTATCAAAAAAATAGTGCAGATCCAACTGATTTTAATAACTTGCGTCCTATATCCAATCTTTCATTTCTTTCCAAAATACATGAAGAAATTGTTGCTTCCCAACTTCATACTCACCTCTCCAATAATCAACTTTATGAACAATTTTAATCTGGCTTTCGACCTATTTACAGTACTGATAGAGCTTTAATCAAAATCACTAATGACCTAATAGCTCTCAGTCGATTCAGCTCGGTTTATACTCTTCCTATTATTCATCTCTTTAGGTGTTCGCCAGGAATCTGTCCTGGACCCCCTCCTATTTATTAATTACCTCCTTCCTATTGGTTACATTTTTCTAAAATATAAAATTAACTTTCACTGTTATGCACACAACACCCAGCTCTATATTTCCTCCAAACCAATGATTTTCTTAACTTCTCCTCTCTCACCAACTGTATTCAAGAAATTAAATCCTGGTTCTTTGCGAATTTCTTAAAATTAAATAGTAATAACACCAGCTTTCGGCATGAAACCAACACTAAACAAAATTTACAGTTTTTCCATTACCATTGATAATTCCTTTATTTCCCCTTCCCCCAGGTAAAGAGTCTGGGTGTCGTCCTGGATATCTCTTTTTAGTAACATATCAGTAACATCACCTGCTCTGCCTATTTTTATCTCAGGAATATTTAGCCATCTTCATCGTTCACTTACTCCTCATACGGCTGCCATTCTTGTAAATAGCCTGGTTACCTCAGGACTCGACTACTGTAACTCTCTTCTCTTTAGTCTCCCCAAAAAATCTGTCCACAAGCTACAGCATCTTAAAAAACGCTGCAGCCACATTACCCCAGTCCTTCAGCAACACCACTGGCTTCCTGTTCATTTCCACATTCAGTTCAAGATTTTGCTGCTTACATTTAAATCTATTTACAGCTCAGCTCCCACTTATCTTACTGATCTTCATATCACTGCACACTCCCGCTCTCTTTGCTCCTTTCTTCGATTGATCTGACTGTCCCCCCTGCTCAGCTGTCCACTATGGGAAGCAGAGTCTTTAGTCACTCTGGATCTCCCTCCCCCCTGACCTCCGCAACATTGACACACTTCCTGTTTTTAAATCCAGGCTTAAGACACATCTAAAATAGCTTATCCTATTTAATCGCTTTCAACACATTATTTTACTTTTGATGTATATGTATTCTGTATTTCTGTAAATATGTTGTTTTATTGATGTTTTTTTTACAGGGTCCTTGTGTGTCCTGAGTCACCTTTAAATAAAATGTATTATTTTTATTTATATTGGGGTTATGTGTTCATATTTTCTTGACCTGTTAAAAACTATGGCAGCTGAATTTTAGACCAGCTGTAGCTTGTTTACCAAAGATAAAGGACAACCACCTAGTGATACATTGCAACAGTCAAGTCTGGAGGTTATGAATGCATGAACCAGCTTTTCTGCATCAGATACAGATAGTTTCTAATCTTGACAATATTTCTAAGGTGCACAATTATAGAAACCATCAATGCTATACAAAAACACAATATAACAAGGCTCTAACCAACAATCGATATTTGCAGAATAAGACCTCATAATCTGACTTTTTATGTTTACTGTGTCACTAATCCTGAACAAAGGGTGGTGATTTAACTGCTTTTTCCAAATTGGTTCCGGCTCACTGCACCTTTTTTAATTCTTCCGCCTGAATATAAAATGGTGTGGCCTAGTAACTATTTAAAAAAAAAAACTTTTCTTGAGCGCTGTTGGTGTGTTTCAGTGAATATGTTTTGTAGTTTTGAAGTTCAGCGTCTCCATCTCGACTGGAATGGTCCTGTTTTATTAGAGGTGATTTACCGTCCTCCACAATCAGCTAAAGACTTTATACAACAATTACTAAATTAATCTGCAATATTGCCACAAAGTACGACCGCTATATATTAGTGGGCAGTTTTAACATCCATGTATGCTGCCAGTCAAACCCGTTATTGAAGAGGTTTCTTAATCTTTTTTTCCCCAATCTTCTCTTTTAGTTTGGATAAAAGGACTCCACACATGCTCATACTTTAGATCTTGTACTCTCTTATGAATTTGCCGTTTCTGTTTTATGTCTCTTCTTAATCTGTCTCATTGTACTAAGTAATCTGTAACGCTGTTTTGGTCCTATTCTTCCAAGTTTGGGTCAAATTTTAATTAGTGCATTATGGAGTCTTGCCCTCATTCAACTTGGATCTACAGCTACCTGACCTGAATGCTGACCAACATCTAAGTCTTTTAAATTCTGCCTGGTTAGATGCTTTAGATGACACTGCTCCAGTCAAGCATAATTATGATACTCGTCTCTTACGACAAGCTTGTAGAAAGAGCGTAAATGGAAAAAGGATAAACTACATATTTCTTTTCAGTTGTTTAAAGACAGTTTATTAGCTTATCAGTCTGCTGCTAAATCTGCTGGAGGCTACTTATTTCTCTGATTTAACTTTAAAAAGTCATTCCACTTCTTAAGCTCTTTTTTCAGTTATTTATTTAGTTGTTAATCCTTCTTTTAACACAGTGCTTGTTGCCTCTGCTGCTCTATATGAAATGTTCCTGATAAAATTTATTGATAAAATCTCTAAATTGAGACCCAAGCTCTGTCAGCTCCACAGTGAATCTCCTCCCTCTTCTCTGCATCATGTTTCTTCGGATTTTATATATATATATATATATATATATATATATATATATATATATATATATATATATATATATATATCATAATTTTATTAAAACTGATTGCCAACACTGTCAGGCCAGGTTTGGTGTCTTTTTAACTATCTCTGATACTGCTTCTCTTAAAGTAGCTACTGTCACTCTGCTTCTTAATAAGCCTTCAATAGATAGTTGTATTCTAAATAACTAAAATCCCATTTTTATCTTAACATTTATTTGGAAGATTTTGAAAAAAAAATTGTTTGACCAAATTTTTCAATCTAGCTTTAAATCTGGTCATAGTATGGGCAGATAAAATGGCCCTTCTCAGAGTGTTAAATGAGTCTTCATAGCTACTCACTGTGATTCTGGTTTTTAGATTTGTCAATAGCATTTAATACTGTCGACCACTTTATTTTGATATCTAGATTAGAGTCTGATGTAGGCCTAAAATGTACGGTCCTTAAGCGGTTTCAGTCATTTTTATGCTGAGTTGCTGATCTAAAGACCAGAAACACCTGGGTTCAAGCCCTACCACCAGCAAGCCAACCACTGTTGGGTCCTTGAGCAAGACCCTTAACCCTTCCTGCTCCAGGGGTGCTGTATCATAGCTGTTTATCAATTTATTAAAATGGGATATGCAAAAAACACTGCATTTCAATTGGCTCAGTACATGTACCTTGCACAATAACAAAGTTGAATATTTATTTTATTTTATCTATAAATCTTTATATAACCAGGCCACTAGATGTCTCTTAGAGCTCTTCCATTTTTATACTCTTTTTTACTCTATACTTTATTGTACAACCTCCCACTTGAGATTAGAATGACATGGATAGGGATATACATTTTCAAATCCCTTTCAAAAACACACATTCAGTTTGGCCTACTAATATCCCGATTTAATACTATGGCATTGAATTTTTCAATTCATTAGAATCTGTTGTCCTTTTGGTTTTTAAATTCCTGTTTTATTATTTTTGTTTTTGCACGGTCAATCTTGTGGCTGTATTTACAGGTGCATTTAAAAAAAATTAGAATATCACATATTTTTCACTAATTTCAGAAAGTAAAACCCATGATTTATATCTAGTTAAATATTTACTTATAAAACAAATGTACAGACATGCTTAAACATGCATTAAACGGTGCAGTTAAACAAAAATCTGGTAATGTTCACAGTCAAAATTTTTTCAACCATTAGATTGTTTTGTAATTCTACCACCTGCCCAACGAAATGAAACTCTTCTACAATGCTTTAAACCATTCCTTTTGATTATCTTTATCTCTACAATCATCAATGGCTTTGGTCAGTTACTAGAATTCCACATGAAAGTATGGATTATTCCTATCCTGAGGAATCCTGCTCTGCGCCCCTTAAACATCAACAACTACAGACCGGTTTCACTTCTCTATTTTCTTATAAAATTTCTTGAACACACTGTCTATAATCAATTCAATTTCTTTTACTTGTATAGCACTTGTGACAGTGGACATTGTCTCAAAGCAACTTTACACAGAATGCGGTAAAAATGAAAAGGTATAAGTTTATCCAAAATAAGCAAGTTGGCAAATGTGGCAAGGAAAAACTCAGAGATGAAGTAGCCAGAAACCTTGAGAGGAACCAGAATTAAGAGGGAACCCATTCTCATAGGAATATCTGATAATTCAAGCATGTCTGTTAATAAGAGCACAGATCAACCTCCAAGATACCAACGAGTCTTTAAAACGAGGTTTTAAAGCAGCACACGCTGAAAAACTATATGCTGCCAGATCATTCAAACTCCCATCCATTTTCATCCTTTTGAACTTTTTAGGTACATTTGGCCTGGTCAGCCACAAGACTCGTGTGCACCCTCTGATCTGCTTTTTATCCCAGCTGATTCGTCCCCATGCTAGAATGTTGCAATCACTATGATCCAGATCTCCCCTTGACCACTGCTTGCAACCTTGAACAAATGTATAATATTGAACAATTAATTGTTCTTTTCCTACCATGACTTTCTAACTTGACAAGGTTCTGCTGGTTTATCCACATTATAAGGAAGATTGTGAGTGTTATACACTCAATCAGTTGCTTGCTGAGTTATATATATATTCTTTTTAAAATTTTCATACACCACCCCACAGCTGCGCTCCCTCCACTGGCTTCTATTAGCTGCACGCATCAGATTCAAAATACAGATGATTGGCTATAAAGCAAAAAACAGAGCAGCACCCTCCTATTTTAACGCCATCCTTACTCAGCGTATTTTACCACACACTCTTAGATCCATAAGCACCGATTTTACTGGCCCCTGCAAGGTAGGTATGCATCAAGACTTTTCTCTGCTGTGGTGTTGCAAAAAATGATAAAAATGAAGGGTGGCGTGAGCAGCACACAGATTTAAAGGAACAAGTATTATTTACTAATTAGAATATATATTAGTACATATAAAGAATATCACTAAAAGGAGAAATGAGATGGAGCTGAACACGATATAATTAGGACAGATAAAAATAGAATTAGGGACAGTGTGCTATCAAAATCTACAATTTAAGGAAGCATAGGTGTGTGTGAACAACAAAATAGTATAGATAAAATTTTTCGGTGGTATCTGAAAGGACCACAGTGTCGGTTTGAGTTCCGACATCACAGGTTCGGGGAGGAAAAACTAGACACACAGGTAAGGTGCATAGATGAATGAAATGGTCCAGAAAAACACTAATCTCCCCAGTCAAACAGGCCAGTTGAGAACGCCACTACCGTCGGATGTATTCCCTATATTTAGCATTTAAACAAGCTAAAGAAAGAGAGAAAGAGAAAGGAAAAAGAGTTTTTTAATGACATATCTCTGGTCATGATTTTTACATAATATAGTCTCAAAAGTAGATAAGTAGTTAACTGTGTAAACATGAGTGCTGAATTCAAAGATTCATTAAAGAAAATAAATGACTTAATAAACTTAAGGGGAGGGACTAAATTCCACATGTATAAAAAGACAGGATTTTTCAAATTTGGCATCTCTGTACGGAGTGATTTTTATTCTTTTTAGAAGTGTATTATTTCCTTTTATTAAAAATGAATTAGGACATAGTGGAAATTGGCCCAGCTTGTGACGCCTCTACAAATATGTTTGCACAGAGATGGGCTCTGAGTTCTGCCATATTCTTTTGGCAAACATGGAGGGACGGTCAGATGTGAACCTGAGCTAGGACGTCTCACGCGTTGGATCACAGAAGCCGACACATGAAAATAATGTAAGCAGACACTGTTGAACTGTTAAAGTCTGTGTATAGTTTATCTGGGGCCTGAAAAAGAAAGAGGTGCCCCTAGGGAGGATGAAGGGAGCTGGTCTTGGGCTAAAATAATCTAAGGGTGCAGAAAAAATTATTGAATATAAGGCTTGGTGAGAGGAGCTACAAATCTCAACATGTGTAGGTAATTGTGTAAGTGAGGAGGGTCCCCGATTGGGGAGTCACTGTCTTTAGAGATGGGGTGGGAACTGATAAAGTGAAGTAAAAAGAGCAGAGAGTCATCGTCTTTTAGAGATATGGTGGGTCCTGGTAAAGTGAAATATTGGTGCGTCACTGCTATTATAGTAGGGTGGGACCCAAGTGTGACGAGAATATTAAGTAAATTGTGATACGGAGTGTCAACACAGTGGATGCAAAGTGGCAAGCAAGCAAGAAATTATTTCTTAGGATGTATTTTATTTATGTGCTAAATGTAATGTTGAGTAAGATATTGCCTCTGATTGGAGTGTTGGCTAACAGTTATAGAAGGTTTTGGTTTGAAAGTTGGAGTTATTTTGTGGATTATTAGTTGGATGATAGAGAGGCAGGCTAGGGAAGAGTCGAGGTAATTATACATACAAATACACATGCTAACCCCTACCAACACGTACTAACCTACATTTTCCAAAACCTTTTAAATTAGCAGTTATTAAACCACTAGTTAAGAAACCTGACCTTGACCCCAATGAGCTGTCAAACTACGGGCCAATATCAAACCTCCCCTTTATCTCCAAAATCCTAGAAAAGATATTAGTGCAGCAGCTATGATTATATTTATACAGGAATAACATCAGTATCAATCAGGATTTGGGCGTCATCACAGCACAAAGACAGCACTTGGCAAAATGGTAAATGACCTCCTTCTGGCATCTGATCATATTGTTGCTTATATTACTCAACCTCAGTGCAGCTTTTGACACCATTGATCATAGTATTCTTCTTCACAGGTTAGAAAAGGCAACAGTAAAGAATCTGGGTGTGATTATACATTCCAATCTCTTATTTGAGATTGCCCATGTAGATAATATTTCCAGGATAGCATTTTTTCATTTCAGAAATATAGCTAAGATAAAAAATATACTGTCATTAAATGATGAAGTAAAAATTGGTTCATGCTTTTATTACATCCAGGCTGGATTATTGTCACGCTTTACTGTCTGGAGTTTAGAACGCAGCAACGAGAGTCCTCAGTAGAATTAACAGATACGAACACAGCACTCCTATCTTATCTACACCGCATTGGCTCCCAGTGAAATTCTGCATCAATTATTAAAATACTACTACTGACCAATAAAGCACTAAATGGTCTTGCGCCACCATACCTGAGTGAACTGCTAGTGTCTCTCATTCCGCCATGCCAAAGGATGCAGGCTGCCTGTCAGTACCGCGCATTATGAAAACTACAGCAGGGGGCAAAGCTTTTTCTTACAAAGCCCCAAAGTTATGAAATAGCCTGCCAATAAATATTCGAGAATCATACACAGTCTCAGTGTTTATGTCAAGGCTTAATATTTGCCATTAAAATTTTTTTTAAACATTTAAAGTTTAAAGAGTCCTCCCCACTCTTATTGATCACATTGTTGATAATGAGAGGGGCTGGTTGCTTTACATATCAGTGAGCCTTCATTTCTGTTTTTCCCTCTGGTTCTCCTTTTAGTTATGTTGTCCTAGTTAGTCTTGTCTGAGTCCATGCTTGCCATTTAGCTTGCTAATCAGGGACAATTAGGGACAAACTGATTGTTGTCATTTGTATTATATAATTTTTTTAAATTTGTGTACAGCTGCTTTGTGATAATGACCATTAGAATAGAAACTTAAAACTACATTTTAAGCCACTGTCATTCATTATACAGACCTACATCGAAAGAAGAAGAAAGAAGCAGCAGAAAACTTATTAGTGCAACTCCATAAAGCCCAACTGGGACAGCAGACACGAAACAAACAAGAAATACAAGATAAAAAGAAAAAAGGAGCTGCCAAACAAGCAGCCCTCTTGGAAGCAGAACTATAATCACAGACAACAACAGCACCACTACTGCAAATTATGAACCAAGTAGAACCCCAATCTCCAGTTTTGTACCAAACACCACCTAATCAAGTCTCAATGGCACCTAGAGGGTATCACATGGGACCATACCGCAAACCACCACAAAGGTGGTGGGGCCAAAAGAGGAGTAGAGGAATGTTTATGGGAAGACCCCCCACCTAGAAACAGAAAAAAATGGAGACTCAAGCACAAAATCAACAAGATTATCAATAATCAACAAGAAAATCACCCAACAGCTGAGTCCGCAGCAACAAAAACAAATGCCAGTGCCGCCTAGGGAGGGTTCTCTGGGAAAACAGACATTACAATTCACAGAGCCCTTAAGATATAACAGTTAAAGGGTTTAAATGTACAATCACTCTTACTTTATTCACCAGATGCGCCAGCAAACCTACTAGAAAGAGAAGCAAAAAAAAGTGGTCCCACAATGTTACACTTCCAAAACATTTAGCTCCCCAATATGTGGTTATGGAAAAATGAACATTGACAAAGTATACTGGCTAGAGCTGGAAAAAAGAACAACAACAAACCTGTTTAAAGTTTACACAAAATGGAAACTATGGCTATGATATATGCCCCTGGCACTGCACAGTAATGTATGATAAAGGAGGACAAAATGAAGAATATGACTGGCTCTGCCTGGACAAACAGAATGCCAAGCATACAACATAAAGATAACCGACATCATAATAGGAAAACAAGAAGTGGCAGATCAAACTGAACTGCCAATAGATAAAGACTGGTATCACATACAAAATGCTGCTTCACATGTCACCCTAATGATTGGGCAAGCTTTTGAATCTAAAGATTTAGGGCAGATGGTTAGGGCTTTAGGACAGGTGAGAAAGTGGACACCAATAAATAACCAATACATACACCTATTACCAGACAACCTTAGAATATCACAAGTTACTACAGAATGCATGATAGCCACACAAATGATGGTTAGCAGGAAAGTAGAGATTTAGAGAGAGAAAGAAATAGAAGCATGAATGTCACAACAAACAGAAGAACAATAAACTGGTCCAAAGAAAGAGGAAGCATTGGAAACCGAATGTAAAACTACCTTACCAGAGGCAATATTGGATGGCATTCTACCTACAATAAAAGGTTTAGTAGAGGCAGGAGTTCTGATTCTCACTAGGAGCCCTTGCAACAGTCAATTTGTTTCAGTTAGAAAACCAAATTTTTGATTAATGGCATTTAGTACATGCTTTAAGACCAGTAAATTGTAAAAATCTATCAATTTTTGACCAGGTATTAACTCAAGATTTAGCTAATTTGCATATTTCAAGTCATCTTCTGCAATATGTGGACGATCTTCTGATATGTAGTCAGACGAAAAAACAGTGCTTACAAGATTCATTAACTATTTTGAAAATATTGGCACTGAATGGATATAAAGTTAGCAAACACAACCTTAAATTCTGCAAACAGAAAGTAGAATATTTAGGATGTGTTCTTGAAGAAACAATGCACAAAATATCAACAACACCTATTAAAGAAATTTGAAATGCTTCAAAACCCAAAAACTGTAAAACAGTTGTTGTCATTCCTTAGCATGGCAGGGTTAAGACCATGAATATGTGATTTTGCAACCACTAAGAAATATGATAAAAGCGGCATAAAATTTTATTATTTTTTTAAAATTCAACTTCATTGTGCAAGTTACATGTACAGAGCCAATGAAATGAATTTTTCACATATCCCATCTTAGTAAATTGGGTCAGAGCGCAGGGTCAGTAATGATACAGTGCCCCTGGAGCAGGAAGGGTTAAAGGTCTTGCTCAAGGACCCAACAGTGGTTTGCTTGCCAGTGGTAGGGGTTGAAACCCAGGTGTTTATGGTCTTCAGATCAGCAACTTAGCACCTTAATCATCAACCACCACTGCCTGAACAGACTAAACCAAGCTCCGCTTCAGCTAGCTTCAGCTCCAGCAGTCCTTACACAGCAAAACAAGGAATAGGAAAACAACCCATTGCCAATTTTAGTACCGCACTGGATAACCCGAAGAAGGACATGGCACCATGTTACTGTGCTGTATTTGCCTATGAAAAAGCATTGACTATTACTATGGGTCAACCGGTGACTAGCCAAAATTTTGTATTGACAAATGCCAGACGAACAGGCTATGATGTAATACAATCAGATTCGGAATTAACTATTGAAAGGTGTAGTATGTTCAGAAACAGACTAGAAACAGACTATTTTAATGTTGCAGCAGTACTACAACCATGCTCCACACAGTTGGCAGAAATAACTGCTGTAAATTAGGAGAAGGCCATGAGTGTACAGCTTATACCAATTTGGCATATGCATACAGAGTCTGTCATGCATTTGGAGCAATATGGGCACAAAGAGGGTTTTTAGGGGCAGACAGATCAACAGTAACACATGGGCCAGCAATATCTGCACTATTAAGAGCCATGATTTTACCTAAAGCATTAGCAATTGTTAAGTGCATGGCACACAAAAAAATGATTTACTTGTTACTAGGGGTAACACTGCAGCAGATAAAATGGCAGCCACAGGGAACACTCCAGCACAAATGGATGTAGCAATAGATAATATCAGACAATATCAAGAGACAGTGAGTCTCAGTCTAGAGGAAAAACAGTATGGAAGAAGCAAGTGGCTGTATTAGGTCCTAGCACAGGACTATGGAAAAGTTGTGACAGAATCTGTATAACTTTCATTGCTTTTCTCCCAATGTTAATAAAAGATGCACAAGGAGTAGACCACTGCAAATGAAAATCAAAGTTGTGCAACACAAAATGTGCAAAAACCTTTTACAGCCTCAATAAGTCATATTCCACAACCACAAGAACCATTTAGACACCTTTTGATTATTCTGTTGATATGGTAGACAGAGAAGAGGGAAAGAGTATTTTAGTAATAGTGTATGGATCGTAATAGTAATAGTAATAGTGTACCAGGTCCCTCAAACAGAGAAGGCCCAGCAAAACAAACACGAGCAAGGACAAAGCAAAAAGAAGCCAGACATGCTGCTGACAAACTAAAAGAACAAGACAATCACAAATATTCAGCCAAATGAACAAATTGCAGGGCCTAGTGGAACACAGAACAAAGTGACAAACCCAGTGAAACAACCAAACGTGAACCCCAGAAATTGAAAAGTCAATCACATGTAAAACATCCTAGGGAAGTAACTAGATTTACCTGAAGAAATTTTAGATTACAACCCTGGCCCAGAATTTACTAAAATTGATACAGCACTGGCAGAAGAACTATTTACTGTGTTGAACGCTCTAGTAGACTAGACACTATAAGAAAATGTCCCCAATTAACAAAAGTAGACCTACAGAAAAATATTGGCAAAAATAATAGCTGCAGCGGTTTTATGTTTACTGTTCATTTGGATGGCAATTAAATTAACTACATGTGCCCTAGAACAATCTGTGACATCAAATGACACAGTGATTAAAATAATCAAACCAATAAATGCTAGCCCAAAATCGATTAAGAACACTGTATATGTGCAACATTCTAGGCCTGCTGCCAAAGGACAAAATGTAGCCGGCACCAGTAATTTAGAGGAATTAGCTACAACAAATTACCATGTATGTGCAGTGACTTCGTTAGGAGCTGCATACAAGGACCACAAAACAAAAACTTAGTCTCGTACACTGTCAAATACAATGGACCACCTATGCCCATACCACCATCAGCTGCAAAAACAGGATGGTATCACATGGATATTCGGATGGCCACGGCTACGTGGGCCTCAGACAGGCCAGAGACAGACTACACTATGACACTAAAAATCCAGACACCACAGCCAGGAAAACAGAATGATAATGAGATTAAGACTAAACAGGTAACGGTGACAGGGCACCCAGTAAATGACACATGTAAGACTCTCCTTCCCCTGTGGAACTTCATAATGTAATTTAAAACAAACAGTTCAATGTAACAGTATACCATCATGATGGCAGAAAGGAAAATGTGTACAACAAATTATAATTAAACATAATTACCTTTAAAATAGTCAGTCTAATGAATGTCACTTTGACTGAAACAGCCTCTACAACGGAGAAGGAAGTACGGTTAGATACAAATCTTTATAAACAATGGCTATATGATTCCTCGCGGCAGTTAACTAAAAAAATAGCACATGAGTGACCAAAGCTGACTAAGGGTAATGGCAACTCATGGCTTGAAAGAATGGATTGGTCCACCATATGATAATAACTTATGCCCAGCAACTTATGCAGACATTTACAGTACATCTTTCCATCTCTTCAGCACATGTGAGAAAATCACACAGGACATGTTTTATTGCTACCACGTCATGGTAGTAAAAAAGTTTAAGTTTTTTGTTATGATGTCCTTCTGTAAATATGAGCTATAGACATCACAGTCAAAAGCAGTATTGACATGTCTGCAAAAATTGTCTCGATGGCCAGTTTATTATGCAGTAGACACCTGTAAAGACACTGTAGCCATTGTGCATGCCTACGAGCAACACAGCCACAGACTGTGCAAGAAAATATAGGCTAGTCCACGAGAAAGCAAGACATTGCACATTGCTTACAATCCTTACTGGATTCACAAACTGTCCATTACATGTATGGTTGTTGTAGGCTTACCACAGGCAAACAAACTGCGTTTAAAAGGGGCATCAGCATACTTATTATTAATGGAGCTTGTTGTCTTTTTTCTTTTTTTAACTTTCCATCTTTCCATCTAAATAAGATACTGTGTTATCACTAAGGTGACCGTGGTGAGAATATTCACTGTCGCGCAAACAGTGGGAAAAATTGGCTTTGTGAGGGTTTTTCGCCCATTCCTAGTTCACCCTTCTTGAGAATGAGTAATAATGTTGGTTTTATGTTAGTTTTTTTTTAACCTATTTGTTTTTGATCGTTCACTAATTTTCATTTTATTGTCATTTGATTCTTTGAATAAATTTAGTTGAGTCTTTAGATCTTTATGTCAATACTGTGTTGAGAGTATGTGAAATCACTTTATGTTTGATCTTCATCTTGATTGAGTAGTAAGGGGAATGGCAATAATTATTTTTTTTTTTTAACTCTAAAGTTCCAGACGGAGAAATGATGTTGGGAAAATGCTGAAAATAAGGGTGGCATGGGCAGCATACAGGTGTAATGGAACGATTATTGTCAACTTACTATAATATATATTACTACATATTCAGTTTAGCACCAAAAGGAGAAATGAGATGGAGCTGAAAATTATGTAATTAGGGCAGATTAAAAGAAAATTAGGGACAGTGTGATATCAAAATCTACAATTCAACAAAGCATAGGTGTGTGTGTGAACAACGAAGCTAAGTGTGAAAAAATCATGAAAAAAGAAGGCTTTTATATTGACAACATCCTTTTTAAACAAACAGAAAGTCAGCTTGACTTTATTAGAAAATTATCTCACAATGAGAAAACACAATGCAACCCAGATCACAAGGTATGGGTACCTACCAATGTAACTTACATTACAATGCACAATAACATCATTCTGAAGTAATGTTAACAGACATTACAATGGGGAGATTGTGAAATAGTGGTTACTACATCACAAATATAGGAATCTGAATTGGTAAATTTGGAATTAATAGAAATTCACTAGTTAGGAAAGGGGAGGGATTAAATTCACAGGTATAAAATTACAGGATTTATAGAGAATCTTGGCACTTGCTTTTGGGATTATACTCTGCTTGGAGGTTTTGCTTTTTGCTTGTGCCATTTATTTTTGGAAAGATTGCCTTCTGTTGGATCCTCTGAATGCTCTCTGATGGCAATAAATTGCCATTTTTGCTCTTCTAACCTTGGACTAAAGATTTTTATGCTTTTTAAAAGTTTATTGTTTTTTTTAATGACTATTTAATTAGGACATAGTGGAAACTGGCGCAGCTTGTGAAACCCCTACGAATGTGTCTGCTCAGAGGTGGGCTCTGAGTTCCAACAGTAAATATAGTGAAATGAACTTTCCATTGATGTTAAAAAGTCTGACTGTCTTTAAGAGACGATTGAATTACCCACCTCTTTCTTAAACACCTGACATGTGATGTACTAAAATGCTTTGCACAGTAACGAGGACTGCATTCTAGTGGAGTCTCGTGTTCAGAATGACGAGGTGCTTATTTTCAAAAAAGGTAGAAATTTTACATGTTTAATGACTGCATGATGGGTATTTTGTTTACATCACATGATTTCATGAGCATGCGTACCAAACAATAATAGGAATCACATTAGTACATAAATATAGCAATGGGGGAACTGCATCACAAGTATTATCATTATGCCACATTTTCTCAGTTCTATTTTTTGGTGTTACTGTTTGGTAACAGACTAGATAGCTTAATAGACATTTAAATAAAAAGCAATAAGTTTGGACATTCATAACCGTAGAATGTTATAACAAAATAGCCTGCTGTTTAAAAGCATCATCTTTTTAGCCATCATACAGATGCAGACCAAGTTTACATTTACAGCATGTTGGCAGGCCCCACTTATTTAAAGGGACTTACATTTACCTTCCTTATACTACTGAGCTATTAGGGGTTTAGGGCCTTGCTCAGGGGCCCAGCTGTGGTGGCTTAGTGGTGCTGGGGATCGAACCCCGGTCTTCCAGGTATTAGTCCAACAACCTAATGGCTAAGCCACCACCTTCCTTTTTAAAGAGTAGAGTACCTACAAAAGAAAATTAACAGAAGTATTCAAAAATCAGAGCCGATTGGCCCTAAATGCTCACTACACAAGCTGTGTAGAATCCTGAAAATCACATTATACCTCCCGCTTTTCCATGACAAAATGAATGTCAGTGTTTAAAACTTGATACAACAAAGCAGAACGATCCTGTATACCACGAAAAGAGAGGAGGGAACACACGTTTACCTGACAGCTGTTGCCATAATTAACTCCCATGGTTTTTCCATATGTTTGATGTCAGCAAATATAGGGAAGTTAAATTTAAATGCTCAGGGTCTCCTTAAATGGTCACTTACAGAGTGAAGTTTTACTGCTATCTGACACTTAATTCACTGACACTAGAAATAAACTTGTAAACTAACTCACAAAATAAATCTTCAGGCAGGAATGAAAAGGAGCTAATAAAAAAATCCAGTTTTATTTGCAGTGAGACAAAAACTTATTCAAAAGAGCCCTAAGAAGGTATTTCTCCCACAGCCAACACAAATTGTATGTCTTAATAAAAAGTGCAAAACGAGTGCAACATCCCTTTAAAAAATCTCCTCTATGTATTCTGGCACAGAAAGCCACCTCCTTATTTAATTTACATACCTCCAGCAATTTCCATTATGCCCTATCGGCGCTCCAAAGGCTTCTCCTCTATTACCTTGCGGCTGAATTTGAGTTATTATTTTCTATTTTTTCTTATGTTTTTCCTCTAATTTAAGTTTTCCCTACCTTTCTGTGGTTTACCTGTCGTTCTTAAATTTTGTTATTTCCTAAACTTGTCTCTCTGCCAGGTGGGTGAGCATTTTTTTGTAATTTGTTTTTTTATTTCTTTTTTTTAATATCTTATCTATTTTACACTATTTTTATTTTTTAAAAACTAGCTTGAAATACTTATAGTCATACTGATTATAATGTTTGGATATATATTTTTATTTCTAAAATCTTGATTATATGTTTGTACTATAGCCTTATTTTGAATTTATTCTTTTGAGTACATAGTGCTATTGCATATATGCTATGTTTAAACTATTTTCTGCATGTATTATATTTTTAGAAGCATTATTTACACCTGCTCTTGCCTGTGTTTTAGCTACTTGCTCTCACTTCCTGTTTCTACATCCTGTTGCTCTATTTTGATCTACTTAACATTTCTTTATTACAGATTTGCTGACTATTTTTATTCCCTTCTTATATTTCTCTTGCATTCTCTCCACAGCTTCTAGGCCATGGGTCTTTGGACCTCGGTCACAGGCTTTGCGTCATTATCTAAGTTTTCTGTCACACTGTCACACCTGGCTCTGGAATTTTCTCTCTGCATTCCTATATTGTATTTACCCCTGCATGGGATTTTGGACACCTGCCATTGGATGTTGCCTAAAGCTCCTGTGTTGAATAGGCCATCAACTTCTGACAAATCCACTTCATTTTCCTGCATACCCCAAGACTTTCTACAACATATAACATTTTACATTTACAGCATTTGTTAGACACCTTTATTTTTTTTATACGTCTGAGCAATTAGGGGTTAAGTGCCTTACTCAGGGGCCCAGCAGTGGGAACTTGGTGGTGCTGGGAATCAAACACTGATCTTTCAATTAGCGGACCCACGTAACATCTCCCTTTCCCCAGACTCAGACCCCTTCTGATTCTTATCCAGAGAATATTTGTCGCCTTCTTCGCCTGATTATTCTTCAACTTTTTCTGTGCTAAATCCTCCTGTGTGGAATTCCCAATAAATTATTTTTCCCTAATCAAACTGTGTCTCTAGTTTATTTTTCAATAAACTATTTCTTTAACCAAGCTATGTTTCCAACTGATTCCTTCCAGAAGAAGAGGTGGGTAGTAACATTAACTTCGTGACATTTACTTGAGTAATTTTTTTTGGTAACGTATTTTTAATGATGTGTACTTTTACTGTTACTCAAGAACATTTTTAGTGAAAAAATTTACTTTTACATAGTTACATTTGGCTGCGTTCCACCGTACTAATAAACATGAGATTTTAAAAATAATTAGTTTATATGAATTTTTCGCAAATCTCGCGAGACATTGGAGAGGCTGTTACGCATCTCCTGCTTTGTGTGTGTGTGTGTGCGCGCGTGCGTGCGTGCGCGCGCGCGCCCTCATTATCGTAGGCATATTAACACCAGTGTCAAGTTCAGTCTATATTTTCACTCCAAGATGTCAAAAAGGATAGTGACATGTGATGCATGCCGTGTGCAACAAAGCTAACTGACATCATGGTGTACAAGAATTCCAGCTCCAATCTGAAAAAACACGTAGCTGTAAGTGTCAAATTAATAATCATTTGCTATCTATGGGCACTTTGACCTTATTGTAAAACCACATTTTACAAATTATTCCTCATATGCGCGCTCGTGCAAGCAGTGACAAATATCTTGTGAACCTACAAAGAACCGTACATGAACAAATGTTTATTCTAAACATCTGCACATTTTTATATCCATTTAACACAAACCTATATAAATGAAACAGCAAAAAAAAACCCTTTATGTCAATCAGATCAGAAACAACCAGTAACTATTTTATCCGATAAGTATTTGTATTTTTGCATGAGTACAGATGTTGGATACTCAATTTTTTATCGTTTCTCGCTGCTGATTTTGAAAAAAAAAATTCAACACTATCTGTCGCGATTACCAACCACTTCAAGGTCTGTGTGTTCAGTGACTTTGTGGGCGAAAAAAAATGAAGTACACTGAGAGAGGAAAGGGAGCAACAAAGCAAGCATACGTTATACAATTATCAGCATGCTTTTTTTCAGTTATTATCAGGATGCCCCAGAGTTCATAGACAGTAAGCACATTGGTGTTTTCTTTATTATGTAAAACATATGATTACCGTGATGCCCTGGTATTATTTAGGAAATGGCAGAAGATATAATCAAATAGTTTTTCATCACAGATCATCTATCTGTCCAAAATGTTTCATTTGGAAATATGCATTGTATTCGAAATACTTTTTTTTATTTTGAATAAAGAAATAGTGATAGAAGCACACAGACACATACACCTCCAGACAAGAGGCAATAGCTATGGCACCCAAGCTGTTACAAATGTTTTGAATTAAGAAAGGTGTGTATATTTTACTATCAATTTTCGTAGCATGATCAGTTTTTTCCTCTCTATTGAAATAGTTTATGCTAATTATACTACAGTGTATTGTGCATACAATCTTTTTGTTAAAGACTGAGAAAACATGATACAAGTAAATTTTTTCTTAGATATTGTCATTTTAATTTGTTTTCAGGGTTTTCTCAATTACAGTCAGGGAGAAATTATTTGATCCCCTGTTGATTTTGTTCTTTTTCTCACTGATCAGTCTATAATTTTCATGGCGGGTTTATTCTAAAAGTTAGAGATAGAATAACAACAAAAACATCTAGAAAAACACATTTAAAAAAGTTATAAATTGATTTTGCAATGTTTATTTGGCCCCTTCACAAACCAAGTTTGTTGACAATCACAGAGGTCAGACGTTTCTTGTAGTTCGCCAACAGGTTGTACAAAATCAGCAGGGGATTTTTTTTTCCTCACTGTAACTTGGTTTTAACTGTAACTTACCCTTTTGTAGTAATTTTGGGGGCAGTGGTGGCTGAAATGGTTAAGGCGCTGAGTTGCCTTGACCTGGGCTCAAGCCCCACCACCCGCAAGCCAACCACCTTTGGGTCCTTGAGCAAGACCCTCAATCCTTCCTGCTCCAGGGGTGCTGCATCATAGCTGACCCTGCACTCTGACCCCCAACTTACTAAGATGGGATATGCGAAAAATGCATTTCATTGGCTCTGTACATGTACCTTACACAATGAAGTTGAATATTTTATTTTTTATTTATTTATTTTTTTCTTTTTGTACTGTTATTTTAAACTGTGCTGTTGCTTCAAAATTTTATTTCTTTCAGTCATACCACAGACCATTTGTATCTCTTTATAGTAGTAAAAATAAAGTGTCTTAAGGAACATGCTGAAAAAGTTTCAATGTACAATCTCATTACTCTTTTGGAGACTAGCAGGTGGCACGAGTGGATTTTTAACCTCTCGCGTCCAAATCCCACAAATAAATTCTGTCTTAACCAATGTCCGCGAAAAAAACTGGTGAAACTGCCCCATCCATTTTCGGAAGAATCACTTCCATTCCTTTTTACTCCCACATCATAAATGAAGGATTTGCCGGTTACCTTGAGTGGGCAGAAGGTCACTCATGTGTCTACATGTCCTGGCATATGTAGTTTTCACACCACATCATTAGAGTGGTCACCTATTATACAGAAAAATAAGGGACACAGCCGCAGCGGGGCCACAGATGACAATGAAATTCCAGTAATAATAAATCCTAAAATTCTTCTTCTCTTTTCGGCTGTTCCCTTTTAGGAGTCGCCAAAGCGAATCATGTTTCTCCATATAACCCTATTCGCTACATCCTCTTTACTCACACCCACTATGTCCTCATTTATCGCATCCTCTTTGCCTTCTGCCTGGTAGCTTCAAATATATTTACAATCCCTACTCTGATCAGTCCCCCAGATGAACTCGTTCCTAATCCTGTCCATCCTCGTCACTCCCAAAGAAAACCTCATCATCTTCAGCTTTGCCACCTGTTTCTTCCTCAGTGCCACTGTCTCTAAACCATACATTATAGCTGGTCTCACCACTGTCTCTAAACCATACATCATAGCTTGTCTCACCACTGTCTTGTCTTCCCCTTAATTCTAGCTGATCTTCTCCTGTCAAACAAAACTCCTGTTTTACCACCCATTCCAACCTGCCTTTACCTCTTTTACACACTCTCCATTGCTCTGGACCCCAAGTACTTAAACTCCTGTACCTTTTTTACCTCATCACACACCTAGTACCTTTCTTCCTGTCTCCCTGATTACTCCCATTCATCTAAAAACACCAAGTGACCGCCCAAAGCCTGTTTCAACTTCTGTCTAAATTCTTCACAGTATTCCTCCTTTTTCAGCTTCCATCAATTGGTTTTCTTGTCTACCTTTGATCTCTTGTCTTTCGCAGACCAACATCTTCATCCTACACTCTCTCCCACCACAACTTTACTGTCACTAACCTCCTGCAGATTGCTTTGTCTGCATAAGATGTAATCTACCTGTGTGCTCCTTCCTCCGCTCTTATAAGTCACTATATGCTGCTCTCTCTTTTACCACAGCCATGTACATCCAATAAGTCTACTATCATGTGTCCTTCACTGTTCCATTCTCCGACTCCAAACCTGCCCAACACTTCCTCATCACCTCTGTTCCCGTCACTAACATGTCTGTTAAAGTCTGCGCCTATCACTACTCTCTCTCCTCTGGGAATACAATTACCTCATCTAACTCACACCAGAGCCTCTCTTCTCTTCTAACTCACAACCTACTTGACTCATCACACTGTCTGACACTCTTTTCACCTCCAGAACATTCTTCACAAACTTCTTTCAGGATCACCCCTACCCCATTTCTTTTCCTATCCACACCATGATAAAACAACTTGAATCCTGATCTAATACTCTTGAGCCTTGCTACCCTATCACCTGGTCTCCTGTACACACAATATATCTACCTACCTTCTCTCTATCATATTAACCAGCACCAGCTTCAGAAGAGGCTTCCCTCTTGGATGACGGCTTTAAAAAAACAACTTGTTGCAGTGTGCTGCGGTCTGAGCACTAACAAGCTGATCTCCCACTTCTGCAACCTCCAAGCAATGCTGGCAGCCCTCATGCGTCTGTTTTTTAAAGCCAGCTTCTGACTCACAGCACGAGGACTTAACTTCTTTGATCGACCCTTGCAGGGCTTCTTCTGAGTGGAACCTGTATGACCCTGGCCACTGTACTGTAAATGAGTTTTAAGGTGTTACCAATCTTCTGGTAGCCTGACCCAACTTTGTGGAAAGTAACAATTCTATTTCTGCCATGTTGATCATCAGTGTACAGCTGTTATCCCCTAGGGTGTACTCACTTTTGTTGCCAGTAATTTTGACAATAATGTCTGTATGTTGTTTTTTCAGAGGACAGTAAATCTATACTGTTATACAAACTGCACATCGACTACTCTAAAATATATCCAAGTTTCATTTCTATAGTATTGTTCTTTAAGAAGATATACTAAAATGTTTGCTGAAATTAGAGGGGTGTAATCACTTTTGTGAGATACTGTATATTTTGGCCATTTTTGTGTATTTAAAAATATTTCAGAATATGTTTTATTGAATAGGTTGCAACATAAGTGTCAAGAGCTTTAAGTGCTTGTGAAAGAGGGTTCAGTAAACAGTCCAAAACTCTTTTTAGGTTGCATTTTAATGGCCCACATTTTGGCTGGAGTGAATGTATTACTTTTTGGTATTTTATTTTTATAGCTAATAAAAATAGTTTACTATAATGGTATGCTAGGCCTTAAAATATAGTAAGTATTTCGGCCAGGTTTTGATATTTATTGCAGTCAAATGCACTAAGCAAGGCTGTTGAATGTATGCACACATTTGTGGGAATAAACTAGGGTTTTGCATTATAAATTAAAAATACCACAATGCTTAAACTCTACAGAAAAACATAAATAAAATATACCAAAAATGGTCTGTTTTAATTACAGGTTGGAATTTTTATTTAAAAAGTATTTAAGCTGTAAGAGATAAGTAGGGCAGTACCTTATCCGGCCACCAGAGAGTAACCAACAAAATCATAGCAAAGATTGTTTTACCCCCCTATTTTCTGTATTTCATTTGCACATTATGTGAGATCCTTCCGGTTTTGGCTCATTGTCTTTAGTGGTTTTTGCTTAGTTGATTGTTTCCCCTATTTAGTTAAAATATTTTAATATTATTTTATATATAATAACTCTATATTTCATCCACTGTTGGTTTAGTTTTTGTTGTGCTAACCCTGTTGTCTTTTCTCAGATGAGTCTGTGTCATGCTATGTATTTGTGGATAGTCACACTTGTTGCTTGATACTTTTCTACATTTTGGTTTAACCCTTTTCACAAGCCATCTGAACATTAAATAACACTTTAAAATAATACTGTTTCCCTTATTATAATCTGGAAATAAAAATACACACAATTTGCCAACAATTGTATAGTTTATTCATGGATTTAGCAAGTTTTATCATTTAGGATGTTATCAAGTAACTACTCTGAAAAAACCCTTACATTTTTGTCTCAAAAATGTGCCTGCAAAGACTTTCTTATAACAATGTTGGCACCTCTGCCTTTGACCTCCTGTTTCATAAATCAGCAAAATAAAGTAAAGCACAAAACAGTAGTAAAGTTCATCACCCTATTTCATCTCAAAGCACTCTAAGAATCAGAATTTAAGCTCCAGAAAAACTAGTGATATAATCAACCAATAGTGTCCAGCAAAATTAAATTGCTTAAATTATGAAATATGTATAATCCAAGTTTATACGGCATAGTCAAAAAAACATGTAATATATATATATATATATATATATATATATATATATATATATATATATTATATATATAAAATAGAACACATTTTATAAAATAAATCATGTCCATTTAAAAAGAAAAAAAAATAACATGTAGAATGCATGAAGTAAGCATAATACTGTAATACAGTAATACAGTACAATTAAAGAATACCCATCCAGAAGATATCCTTACCCTACTTTCAAGATGATTAAAGACATCTGTCTTACATACCAAATATAGTCTCATACTCATGTAGAATGAGCTCAACAATTTGGTTTTGGTAAACCATATGCACTGCCATATGGATATTCTCAGTCTCAGGACGTAATAGAGTTGGGCCAAACACAATTGCAACACTCTGCGTGGTCATCCTATTCTGCTCGCCATGCTCTATAACTCTAAAAACACACACATTATAAAGATACACAGTATTACCTACAATTTGTGTCAGTATTACTTCAGTCTGTAGATGCTCACTTTTTCAGGTGTTTAAAAAGTGCCTGCATTGTGTCTTTGTTGGGTTGAGGCAGCTGCATTACTAGCGCTTTGGTGGCCTGAACTTTTTGATTATAATCTGTAATTTCTACACACACACACACACACACACACACAAACACAAACACACACACACACACACAAGTAGATATGTAGTTATAATGCACAAGGAGTCTTGACTCTTATTTAAAACTTGTTGATATTGTCATTAACACACAAAGAGAGCTGTTTGATAGACTTACTGATAGCATTGAAAAAGTCATTGAAGTGTACATAGGTGAAGAGTGGTTCTGGAAGCTCTCGAAAAAACATCTTAAGTGCTCCAGTAGCCACATGAATGTCCTCCCATTTACTATCTGACAAATTTATCTTCTCATCTAAGAGACAGGTAAAAGAAGTGGAGGTGATCTACACTAAATAAATAGTAAAAAAAAAAAACACTTTACAAAATCACTCATTTGTTGGACTTTGATTATAGCAGACCTTCACTGTGACAGTGTTTCAATAAACTTGCTATGTCACAACATTTATTTTAATTTAAAGAGAGTTGGTTTTCTTCAGCACATTCTAAAGGATTTTTAATAAGGTTAAGTTTTTAACTCTGTGGTGGTAAATCCATCTGTGAAAATGATGTTTCATGCCTCATGAACCATTTTTTTACAATCTGAGCATTACGAAACCTGTGATTTTACTAAATGAAAATTTCAACACAGCTGTTTGATTCGAATGATTTACGCTGTTTGAGTTCAAATTTAGATTTTATGTTCCATGTGTGCTATTAAACATCATTGTGAGGTCAAATTTGTCTATTATGACTTTTTTTATATAAGCTTTTACTCGCATCTTTTTCACAACCACAGGATACATCTTTCGACATGGTTGTATACTAGAAACTACAAACTGCATTTTGTTACCAGCTAAAAAAAATTACCACTAAAGTAAACTCTTACCAATTAACATTTTTTTTATACTCAAGGGGGGTGATTTAAAAACTTTAAGACACACCAACCAATCTCAGCACAAGGCTGTGCTTCCTTGACTGTGTGTATAACCTGCAACATCGTGCTGCCGTCTATTTGTGTGTCTCGAATGAATATTACGACTACAAACATCAACCTGCTTTATAGTGATTTGTCATTATACATTATAGATTATTTGTTCAATTTATTTGAAAAATATAGTAATGAATAAAATTCCAGTGACAGAATATTGCAGAACACTTTGAACTCTCCTTTCAATGAAATTGTTCCAAACATTTTGTAAATAAGCTGAATGGGTAATTACAGGCTATCCAAGCAAACATGGGTCGATAATACACAAGTCAATGTTTTTACTAATTATTTGTTTCCTTGAAAAATATTTTAAAAAATGTATACACATATTACCATGGTTAACAGCAAATCTTAGCTTCTGTATGATTGCCAGATTTCCACTCACTCTATAGAGACCATCCAAACCTAGACCTAAAAAAAGGTTTTAAATATTAGCAAAGCGTGTATCAACAGTTTAAAGTTATCATTAACTCATGTGGTAAATTCATAATATATTTAATAATGGCATTTTGTAAAAAAAAAAAAGCATTAATGGAAAATCACGCCCTGAAATAATACCAACGAATAAATGTAGCCTGATGTATGATGTCATCAAGTAGATGATGGCTTTGTTTTTATCACCACCACCTTGGGCTTGTTCATTAAGGATAAATTTAATATCTTGAATTTTATATTACTGTGAAGCTGCTCTATGAGTATTGAAGTTTTATATTACTGTGAAGCTGAAACATTTTTTTTAAATTAAAAACCAAACTGTATTTGTCTTTCTGTGCATAACAAACATTGTACTACAGACTTTAACCTCAAACTAATATTAGCTGTATAAATTTGTTTTACTTTACCTTCATTCTCTATGTAGTCGATACACATCTTGACAAAGCGTGGAACAGTAGTTTTCTCCCTCTGGCAAAGACTAATCAGATTACAGCCAAACACCAGATCTACGCACAAAGGAAATTTTATGGTATTTTCATGCGCAAATCCACACATGTACATTTATGATAATTTGTGTGTATCCATTACCCTTAATGTAACCCTTGTCTTTAACAGCCTGTAGAGAAGGTCTTCGTATAAGAAATTTCTTTAACCTAGTTTTGGTCTTCTTCTGTTGGTCGTGGTTCTCGTTCTCATTTTTCTCTACTCCTAGTGATTCTGGCATGTCCTCTTCGATAGCCTCATCTGACTCCCAAGCCTCAAAATGAATGCACACAGAAGTCAACTACGTCTTTACGTAGTCCTATAGTTTCTTTTTTTTTGGCAAAACTTGTTTACTATTTTGCTAATAGCTAAACATGGGCTTTTGAAGTCCTCTACAGAAAAAAAAACAGCAGAAAAATCCTGCGAATGAAGCGATACGTGCAACACGCTGCACGAGACTAAAAGATAAAAGTTAACAATGCAACATTCGTCTCGTCAATCTAGCAGAAGTAGAATAAGGCAGCAATCCTTTGAGATTCATGTAAACACATTTACCTTTGTGGATCCCTTACTTAAAAACAGATCAATACAGATAGACAGGATGCATGGCATCTACACCAATTACCGCAACAGAAAGGGTTTGTGAACTTTAAATTGCTATGGTTCCAGGACAAAAATACTCCTGAACGGCAGCTCGCTTCTCTTCTTTTCTGACTACAGCAACCAAACTGTTAGTTGAGGTTTTTAGGGCTGTTTCAGGAGTCTAGCATCAGCAGCTATGTAGTGCTGTGCATTGAACCCACGACCTTCCGGTCAGCAGTAACCACTTGCTACTGTTTTCACGCTACAGAAATCATAAACACTTAATAATAAATAATGTACATATGTAATAATTGTGGATAAGAGGAGCAAAAATAATAATGTTTATTGCTTAGCAAAACAGCAATCAACCTAAAACCAATTAAGACTCAAGGCTGATGAGATTATAAGTGCTTCTTGAGTGCCTCCAACATTGTGGCTGGAATCCAGCATTCATATAAAAGCATTTAATAAACATTTTTTCCTACTTTTACATAACTTGTCTAAACTACAATGTTTGCTGTAATCTTTTTCTATTACCCAAACTATGCTAAAAATGTAAAAGCAGGATAAAATTAGGGAATCTGTATTTGTACTGGTATGTGATTGGGTAAATATGCAAAAAAGATTCAGGGCAATCGATGCTGTTAATCATATTTGCTGAGGTGAATGTAATATCTATGCACGTGCCATCTGTGTTTGTAAAGTCAGACAATCACTTTACAAAACAAAGTGAAACCAGTGTCAGATACAATATATGCAGTAAATTAAGAAGGCAACACAAACTGCATCTTCCCTGCCTCTTGAGTAAAATTCATTATAAAATGAGCTGTAATTCGAATAGACTTCACAGGTTGACATGCATGTCTTATGTCTGTCTGCTAATTAAACACTAATGTAGCTTTAATGAGAATTAATCTAGCCTATGCAGTCAGCATTATTGCATTACACAGCATCATTATTATTTTCTGCAATTGAATTCGCTTTAAAGCGAACACGGCGTCCCAGTTGAAAACAAAATGAGCATTTTAAAATAAATATTTACATATTCTGTAACCCTCTGATAACTGAGCCTCATTTGTATAAGCTTTATAAACCATTTATTAACACAATGAGTAACTGTTACTATATGTCTAAATAATATTTACTTTAGTCTATTTATTTATTCAAGTTTAATCATTTCTCAACACTTTCTAACTGAAAACACCTAACCAACTAGTTTAAATACTGTTTAAATACTTAATTTAATAATGATGAAATGATCCCTAATGAAATATAAAAATATTATTATTAAGCATTTTAAATACATGGTTATAAATCAAGAATAAAGCATTTATAGCTGTATTTATAAACTGCTTACTTATGTCTATCAATGTAGGAACAATGCTGTATAAATGATTAACTATCAACTAATGGTTAACTAATGATTCTAAGCATATTAAAGACACGTTTATAAATCAAGAATAAAGCATTTATAGCTGTATTTATAAATTGTTTACTAATGTCTATTAATGTAGCAACAATTGCTGTTTAGTTGCCTCCTTATTACTGTATCATCAGGAAAAGCATTAAAAACTTTCTTGGCAAGCCTATGTCTGGTGAAGCATTATACACACATTCAGGTACTTCTATCACATTATTATGCAATAAAAAGACACAAGAAGCACATATGTTATGCACTCATTTAATTTCTCTAAATAATTGTATAAACTATAATCATTGAAGGAGCACCAGTAAACTAGCTTCTGTTCTGATGTTTTCTAAAATGACCAATCTAATTATGAGCAGAACGATAATTTGATTAAATCGTTTTCTTAGCAGCAAATGAATTCATAAATATACGAATAAGTATACGTATAAGATTTTTTTTTCTCTTAGCGCCGGCCCGTGGCATAGGCGACATAGGCAGTAGGGCGCCGCACGAGACGTTTTTTTTTTGTGGGAAGTGCGCCCCCTTGTGACCATCGTGCGCTCCTTCACCCATATATTAAACGAAAATATTTTGGCAGTTAACAACTTTAACTGGGCTGAATCTCTCTAATAATTTAAATGTCTCAATTTTATTGGCAGTAACGTAATCTTGCAGCAAAATGTGTGCGTGTGTGTGCGTTCTTACATGTATATTTATTGCTTCACTGAGTGCTTTTAGCCATTCATTAATAACAGTCTCATTATCTGATTGAATAAGGAGCTCTGGACCGCGGTGAGTCTTCACCTAAACAAACAGGACAAAAATAATGAATCAGTAATTATCAAAAACTTTTTTTATGAATAGCACATATTTGAAATTAATGAGGTAAAGCATAATTTATTAAAACATTTGCATTTATTTGCACAAGGCATGTCTCTTTTATAAAGGAAAATAACCGGTTTGTGTTTAATTCAAAACAATTTTCTATACTAATCTGCAAATAAATGTTAAAACATCATGGCAACAACATTTAACAATTTGACAAGCATTTTTTTGTAATTTATTATCAAAAAAGTATGTGAAAATAAATTATTGTCAAAAAAGTATGGTCCCTCAATCCCACCCCTCTTATGTCTTATGTCCAGAGAAGGCATAAAACAGCACAGATAATGAGGCATGTTAATGCTTTTTACGTGCTTTAAAAGTTGTCCCATTTTGAATGAAGACTAATGGTGCAATAATACTTCCTTACAATGTACATTCTCAAAAATAAACAAATATAACAGCTTATATTTTAAATATAAACACATTTGTAGATTATTGCTTGCGTGACAAGGGCAGTTTTTATAGAATTGTAAAAGCTACTAAAGACCTCATAAAGATAAGCATTTGTTCAACAGATGATATAAACATGTATGTTGGAGTTCAGCCTATGAATAAGCCATCAATGATTGTATTTATTTGACAAAAGCAGTTGCTATCAAGAATTCAAAAGAATATTAATCATACAGAAAAATTAATTTGTGTGGCTGGAGGAACCAAAGTGCATTTACTTGTCATAACAGAAGATAAGTATAATCAATTCATTGTGTAAGGTACAGAGCCAATGAAATGCATTTTTCGCATATCCCATCTTAGTAAGTTGGGGGCCAGAGCGCAGGGTCAGCTATGATACAGCACCCCTGGAGCAGGAGGGGTTAAGGGTCTTGATCAAGGACCCAACAGTGGTTGACTTGCTGGAGGTGGGGCTTGAACCCAGGTGTTTCTGGTGTTCAGATTAACAACTCAGCACCTTAACCATTTGAGCCACCCTGTTACCCCATGGTGTCATATCTGTACCACAGCCAATGCAGCATGCTGCTTAACTCACATCTGTTGATTAGGTAATGTTCAGTAAAGGCATTGCTAGAATGTATAACAAGAATTCAATACATATGTTTAATTAATTTTTGTTGGCTCGCACAGTCAAGGAGTCAAAGTTCATCTTTTTAATGAAAAAGATGGGGTTTTTTTATATATTTTGTTTTATAACAGAATAAAATGTTCTTATTTCTTCACAAACAAGAAGTGTTTTAAAAATATTTTTTCTGTCATTATTGTAACATTCATGGGTTTTTGTTTCATGTTTTCTTGTTTAATGTTTTGAGTTTTTGTTCTTTTTTTGGTTACTTTCTGTTTTGCCTTTGTCATGTGTTCCTCTTGTCTGCCTGTCACATGATTCCCCTTGTCCACATGTCTTGTTTTCATTGGTCAATTTAGTCATGTGTTGCTTATTGGTTCAGGTGTCTCTTGTTTAGTGAATGTGTTCTTTGTTAGTCTTGTGTGTGTGTGTGTGTGTGTGTGTGTGTGTGTGTGTGTGTGTGTGTGTGTTTTTAGCCTCTGTGTAGCTGTGTGTCTTTGTGGATGATTGATTGTACCACTGTGGTGAGTTTGTTAATGTTCTTGTTTATGCTAATGTTCATGCCATGTCATGTCAGTTTATGTTAGTCAAGTCAAGTTTATCTTATGTTTTCGGATTATCACTTTGTAGATAAACTGCACCTTGGGTTCTTAACACGTCTTGCCTCAGTGGAGTTTTGTTATAATTATTTTGGTAAAACTTTTGTTTTGTTTTAAAAAATGTTAAAACACCACTGAGTACCGGAGAATATATATAATTATCATGCTTCTTGAATTTTTCTTTAAAGTTTTTTTTAGCAGTAAGGAAAAGTAGGAAAGGAAAGGAAGACAGCAAAGTTCAACTAGTTTATTAAAATGTTTTTTATAAGTCATGGTGAAAAATAATGTTAGTTATAATGTTAGATAGTTATTTTCATATTTTGTAACAGAAGGGAACTCTTTTGTGCTGTTTGTAATTTTTTGTTATACTCTACTTTGTTACAGTACAATTTAAAAATATTAAATTAAACAGTAACCGAACTGACTAAGTTAGTGAACCTTATATTTTGGACAACAACCAAATTCAAAACTGGTATGTATTTATTTTTTTGTAGAAAGTTGTTTGGGTTTTTTTTTTACCTCTAAAACATGTTTTTTGCTGGATTTCTCTTTTGATGCCCAATCTACAATTGCTCCCTTTAGATCTACACTGAAGTCTGGCTTTGATTGATGGCCTCCAAACTGAAAAAGAAAACGTGAATTTACATACACTAATAAGTTGCCATGTCACCCTCCTTATTAAAAAAACAGTTTGAAAAAGATTTTATTTACAGTTGCTTCTTAATTACACATGAACAATACATCCTGTTTTTGAATGTCAGAATTCAAAGAATGTCAGTTTACAAGTTTATGCTGACTGTTGTATTCGACAAAATTATTCTGTTCCCTGTCCAAACAGAACCCTATATAAACTGGCACAGTTTTGTGACACTTGTGCCAAAGTTCTGTATATATGTTTATACTTCTGCTAAATGCTGAAAATGTATACTTCTGAATAAATTTTATAAGATTTTATAAGTCTCTGTAGGCTCTCCTCCAGATGTTTAAGGACACATGTAACAGAATGATTTAAAGAGAATCACTTTAAACAGAAAAAAAGCTAACACACACAGCCTCATTCTAGGAAATATCAGGCTGTCACTTACCCAACTGGTGGCCATAGCCTGGCTTTTAGCAAATATCAACTGAGAGCCTTGCAAAATTGTCCAAGATGAAGTCCAGTTCTTACTATAAATAAGACAATTGGAGGAAAAACTTATAGCATTTATAGCATAAATAGGGCAAGTATGTAATGATTATTAATATTCTCTAGGTAATTTTGGTCATACCTGCATTAACCTCATGTATTTCTCATTGTGAAATATACTGCATATTTAACTTTTTTTTAGTTATAAAGTTTAGTAACTTCTAATATGCACTACCAAATAAAAATTCTGGGATAAAGGTCAACATTTCTGTTTTCTCTGATCAGTCTTCAGCTTACCGGACTTTCTTGCCATGTTCGGTGATCTTAGTTACATTTAGGGGTCCAGATTTTTCACAGGGCTAAAAAAACAAGAAAACAGCAATGTGAGCATAGAGTAGGTGAATAAAAGTAGCAACATGTAAATAAAGTTATACCCATTATGACAAAATAAATCCTCTTGGATACATGCGATTTCTGTCCTCTTTATGATAGTTTCTGTCCTAATCAAACAAGGAGTGATCAAAAGTTCAGAGGCCCCTTAAACAACGGAAAACTTAATTCAGGGTAACTTTAACTAGTTTAGTAATTCAGTGCTCTTAGCTTGACTGACAGAGCTCTCATTCTTTAAGTGTGCCCAGCAAAACAGACTATATTCTATATTATTTCATATATATATATATATTTGCAAGCAAACTTTGCAATAAAGCTCTTTCTGATTCTGAAATTAGCCAAGTTTATAAACTCCCTAGTGTGGTCCTCCAGGAAAAAAGCTTTGCGCCAGAGACATCTGGATATTTTATCTGCTGCCTTCACAGTAGATTCTTGCTTACTGTCAGAGATAGTTAACTTCGAGTTGATTTAGGCGCAGATAGATTTACAATAAAAACACAAAACAATAGAACGGAGTATATAAATGACAACTAGATGTTAATGTGGCATATGGCAATATGAAAAAACAAACAAACTAGTATTCGCATTAGCAACATAAACTGTGTCAACAAAGCACAATAACATAGACAAAGACACACTGAAACACACACTGTATTGTGAGAAGACCCGACAAAAACACATGCCAAGGCTCACAAGACAATCGCATGACACTCAAAAAGCACATGACCTAAATAACAAAAAGTGTTACCAGAACTGGCGTTGTTGACCTCTGATGGCTTAAGTCCTTCATGTCCCTGATATTCTGCATTAAACAAGATTCCTGAAGCAGTTCACAAAGCAATAAAACAAAAACTGAAACAAAATAATACATGAAAAATATCAAATTATACACAGACTATGTTTTAAAAAATCAATTATTTTAAAAAAATTATGCATTAATTAAGTAAAAAGAAACTCCCCATCAAGCACAGTTGCAAATGCAAGAAACCAGTCAATATAAAAAAAGGTACAGTCACCTCTGCTGAAATTAGTCATTTGTGGTTAAATAAATTAACCAACTTTTTCACATTTTGTCACCTTTCAACCACTTCAATTAATTGAAATGTTATGTAATAGACCAACAGAAAGTAGCACATATTTGTGAAGTGGAAGCGATTTAATCTCAACAATAAGCCTTCAATTTATGCGACTGAAAACAAGCTATTCAGTTTGGGTTGTTTTTACAGTAAAATCTTATTCTAGAGGCTTATAAATATTTGACTTCTGACTGCTCTTAGTCGTCAACTGATCTAGAAGCTAAAATCATCGTCTTTACCACTACTGGTAAATCAAGTGATAATCAATGTCACCGCTGTTTGTTGCCTATGTTTTTAGTCAGTACAGTCAAAGCAGTTTTGAAGAGATAAGTGTTTGCCTACTCTTGCTAATTGTTTATGCAAACAGTACCTCACTCTCTGTGGTGGCAGTAACATGTTTCTCATCCATCTTCCCAAAGCTGTCTCGTAATCTTGGTGGTTTCCATCTATGCTCCTGTGTTGTACGGTTGTAGTAGAAGTGTCTACCAGTTGAATCTCTGCAAGTCTCCCATTCTGCATGTAAAGTAGGTGGGGATAAGGGCAGTGGGGGAAGAGATGACTGAGAGATCTTTAAATCCCGCTGGTTAGTGTAGACAGGTGAATCAGGCCTTCCCTTTCAAGGAGAAACAAATAATGCATTTAATTTTAAAATTTAAAAAATAAACTTACAGCCCCGAAAAAATTTAGTTCTTTATTTAGAAGTGGTAATATATCGATGGCTAATCTTGTGTTAATTTTTCTCTGAAAAGAAAGTGACTTAATTGCAGGTAAACAACAAAAATTAAGTCATTAAACAAAATTGTTGTTCTAACTAAGGACAAAAAAGTTAGGACACCCTACCCCTTAATAGCTAGTGTTACCCCCTTTGGATGAAATAACTCTAACGAGATGCTTCTTGTAGCAATCTACTAGTCTCTGACACCAGTCTGAGGAAAATTTGCCCCATTCCCCAATGAAGATTTCTTTCAGTTGTAAGATGTTTGATGTTTTGCACGTACAGCCCATTTCAAGTCGCCTCACAGCATCTCAATAGGATTCAGACCTGGGCTTTAACTCAGATATTCCAGGACTCTCAATTTCTTAGTTTACAGCCAGTCTTTTGTGGATTTACTGGTATGTTTTGGGTCCTGCATGGCCCATGCAGGATCCAGTTCTGCTGCAGCTTTGGCCTCAAATGTTCCTCAAGCACCCTCTTATACATGGTAAAATTCATGGTGGATTCTATGACGGTGAGCTGGCCAGGTCCTGTGGCAGCAAAGCATCCCCAAACCAGGACACTTCCACCTCCATGTTTCACAGTTGGTATGAGGTTCTTTTCTTGGAATGCTGTATTCCAAATAATTTAACTTTAGACTCATCTGTCCAAAGAACATTAATCCTGGTCTTTGTCTCTGTTCTCATTGGCAAACTTCAGTCTGGTCTTTATGTTTTTCTTAAAGAGAAAATGTTTCCTTGCACATCCCCATGAAAGTTAAACTTGTGTAGTCTCTTTCTGATTGAGTCATGCACTTTCACATCAACAGTAGCAAGAGCCTGCTGTGGATCCTGCGATGACACTTTAGGGTTTTTGATTTCTTTTATCATCTTGCCGTCTGCTCTCAGGTTGAACTTGCTTGGACGGCCAGATCTGTGCATGTTGTCAGTTGAAAAAACTAGAAACAGATCGATCTTGGGTTACTGAGATAATTAAATAAGGGGGAACAGCCTTAAAAAACAAAAAAAATTGTAGGTCATCCAAATTCATATACAAATTGATCTTATCAGGTCAATCAACTATCTTGCTGACAGTCAGTGCTCCAGCCAACAGAAAGTGAGTTATTGAAGGTTTTCTGAAAATCACATGCTATGGAATTTGCTATACTTCCACAAGGATATTTAACCAATTCTGTCAATATGATCAAGATATTAAAAATTAAACATTGTCAAAGAACTTTAGACATCTTAACAGTTTGGTCAGGGCGAGGCAACAAAGTTATGATGAAAAACGAGAAACAGGAAGTGTAATACCTTTTTATTTGATTTTGTTCAAATATGTGAAGGGGATTGTTTCAGATCTTATATTTTAACATGCCAGCCTTTAACATTTGTTTGTTGTGTTTTTAAGGCAGTTGACATACAATTTCATGAAACTTAAGACACAACAGCATTAATGATATTTAGACATTGGCTGAGTTTCAGACGGTGGGTTCCTGGGGAGGGGCGTAGTAGAGCTTTAAAAAGACTCCTTGTAAGAGGCTTTCTAGCACACAATCTTGGAAGTCACCCACATTTGTGCAAATACAGCACTTACAGGAAATGAGCAAGTCAAGCTTTTGAAAAAAAACACATGCTATGAAATTTGCAATACTTGTTATATGACTTAATATAACCAATATAATCAGAGGGTGGTGAAAACCGTCCAACGAATCATCGGCACTCAGCTACCCACCCTGGACAATATACACAAAAAACGCTGTCTGCAAAGGGTGAGAGGCATAATCAAAGATCCCTCTCACCCCAGTTACCATGGTCCGCATGCAGTACACAGTGAAATTAAACGTTTCTCCAGGACCATAGTGTTTTACAAAACAAGAAAGATTCACGTAACAGAAGAACAACACAGAGCTAAAGAATAGAAAGGAAGTTGTCTTAGCCATATAAAGTGCCTATCTGCAACGTGGTGCAAACAGTACAAGATAGACAGTGCAAATAAACAATACAAAAACAAAACACTGTTTAGTACATTCAATAATGCTGACCAGATTATAAAAGGTGTGCAGATAGACATGAAATGCAAGTAAGCAGCAAGATTACTGTGCATATAAAGTGACTGTTCTTAACAGTATGTTTTTTGTGTTTACAAATAAAAAGTTTCTATAAAAAGTTGCGATTAACATCGATTTATGTCAGTTGTGGTAGTTCAGTTCAGTTCTGTGTATTGCAGAGCCTGATGGTTTGGCGGAAGAAACTCTTACACATTTGGGTTGCAAGGGCCTGAATGCTACAGTACCTTTTTCTAGATGGTAGGAGTGTGAAAAGTGAGTGTGAGGTCATCCACAATGCTGTTGGCTTTGCGGATGTAGCGTGTGGTGTAAATGTCTGTTATAGAGGGAAGACATACTCCGATGATCCACAGCTGTTCTTACAATTGTCTGCAGGGTCTTGCCGTCCGAAACTGTGCAGTTCCCAAACCAGGCAATGTTGCTTTCAATGTGGACCGACTAAGGTCTCCCAGTCAGAAATTCAAGGATCCAGTTGCAGAGGGAGGTGTTCAGGTTCAGCTTCTCGATTAGTGCTGAGGGATGAACAGCATTTGCACGCATCTGGGAGGGAATGTGACTGTCACAAGCAGGTGAAGTTGTTTTGTAATTACTGATCGCCTGGGTACCTAGTGTCTCTGCTGTCCTGGAAGTGGCCGTTTTTAGGGCCGTCTTGTCCTTTGTGAGCCTAATGTGGTGGGCCAATACTTTACAAATGTCTCCTGCACACCCTACTTACGTGAAAACTGAAATCTTGCCTAAACATAACATAAACAACTGCACATATCGCAGGAGTAACAGTATCATTATACAATGCAGCTAACAGTTTTATGAACAAAGAATGCTTTTTCCACATTAATAGATCAACAATGTGCAAATGTTAAACTTTTACTCCATTTATAAACTTTACTGGTAATCCACAAATCACATATATTCTAAACTGTAGCGCAGTTAATTATAACCCACACTTGACATCAGACATCCTGCAGCAGATGCAGATATATTGCAGACTATTGCAGATGCAGATATATTGTGCAGCTCTATAACAATATCACAGCCTAATTCAGAAATAGCACCCACCAGGATAGACAAGCTCTCTAGAGGGTGAGAATACCCATCTGCAGCTCCTACAGTCTATCTACAAAATTCTGCCTAACCAAGGCCAGAAAGACAAGTCACCCAGCAGTAAAGTCACCTTTACTCTGTACCTGTTTATTTTTCACCAATAACTGAACAGGAATTTTTTGTACATACATACATATATTGCAGTTTGCACTATATTAAATAGCACATCTGCACTTACAAAAGCACTTGATTCATATTAATTAGTCGTTTATTTATACAAAGTGCCTTTTTAATAGAGCATTAAAAATTTGCTATTCTGTTTACAAGTGGTTTGAACAGCCAATCTGATCCATAGGACCCATGGAAAAATCTTAATCAAAATAAAAATGTTTAAAGAGAATAAAATTACATTTAGGTTGAGGGGGAAAATAAACACTTATAAACCAAATCAAATACAAAACATTCCTTCTACAGTAATTTATTCTTTACAGGAGCCTAACAGTGACAGGTTGATGGTGTTGGAAATTGAATCAATGATATTAGTAACCGAACACTTTAACCACTGAGCTACCACTTCTTACATAGAACTGGAGCTGTTTTCTTATCTTTGCTTACGCATGCAAACTCGTATAATGCATTTCGTACTATGTATAAATTTTTATTAAGTTTGAAAATATCTCAGAACACTGTACCATAATATACTCATATCATCCAGTTCCCATCATGCCTGCATTGTAGGTTATCTTCTTACCCTGGTCTATAGGATCACACCCTACCCTAGTCTGTTTTCTGTGTATATGGCATAGTGTATCACATGTTTATCTGTAAATAGTTTTACAATAGCATACTGTGCATGGTATAATTGTTTATATTTTAAGTTGTGTATTATAAGTACTTGTATGTATTAAATATATATTATTTCATGGAACTGTCTAATGCTGCACTCAGGAATAGTATTTTCCTCTGAAAATGTGTGGTGATGTGACAATAGATTTTTCTTTAATTTAAAGTTATTTAAGCCCCAGGCAGGTAAAGTTGTGCAAAAACAATTCTATGCACACCTCTACTTTTGCATTTTACATTTTTTTAACCTTGCTTTCAAATGTGTTATGTGAATAGAATAGAACACAGAGGAACTTTTACTATTAATTTGGAAATAAATTAGTCCTTATGTTTGGTTTATAAAAGGACCCACCTACCTGAAGTTCAGTTGAACTGATGTTAAACTCAATTCCAGATTCCAAATCGCTCCGATTTTTCTCTGTTACTTCTCCTGGAGATTTTTCAGATGCAGCAGACTTATGTTGCATTCCTTCCACTTTTCTCCCATTTTCTCCATCGCCTTCTCTCTCTCCTTCTTTCTTTTTCTTTTTCTGTCCATCCCCTGTTTTTTCCACATTTTTATTAAACCTTTCTTCTTTTTTTCTTTCTTTTTCCCCAGAACCTATCGATGCATCTCCTAATCTCTCTCTCTCTCTATCAGTCTCGCCATCTGAATCCATTGGTGCCTGGAGCCTAATGGGGGTTTTTGGACTGGTTTTGTTTTCTGTGGGTGCCTGCATTGCCACCAAATATCCAGCATAGGGTGACTGAGCCAAACACTTCTTATTCAGACTTTCATCAGTCTTTTTCTCAAATCCTCCTCTAGTCCCAATTCCACTTTCAGTGTGCAAGTGGGCTTTTGTCGGTGGCATGAGGGCTCGCCGAACTTCACGGACATACTGGGCAGGTACATAGAAAGGCTTACTGCCCTCCTCCTTGCGAACTTGCCACCAGTCTTCATTGGTCTTTTTTACCAGAAGGAAGCATTCACCTTGCTTGATAGTAATCATACGCTCTTTGGACTTATACTCATAGTCATATTCCACTTCAATGTACGGCTGACCAGGAGCAACTGGAAGGTCGCTGCGATCAGCCATTTCTTCCTTAAAGACCAGGGGTCAAACTTTTGGATACATTCTCCTCAGACCTAAATCCACACAGTTATCTGAGGAGGAAGAGAGAGCATTGCTAATTTTCATGACAATGCCTCTGCATATAAATTGACTCTTCGGTTTTTGGTAGCCTGAAAAGAATTTAAGTAGCCCAAATAGAAAATACATTTATACATTATTTT